>APFE030490701.1:0-18596 GCA_000404065.3 Pinus taeda
ATATAATTATCATTATAATTATTTTTATTTTAAAAACAATTTATTATCATTTATATTTTTGTTTAATGGTGCATATAACAATTAAATTAATAAAAATCATTCTGAAAAACAATTTATTACAATTTATTTTTTGTTTAGTTATTGATATAACAATCCAACTGAATATTTTAAAGTTAATGTGAAATAACACAATTGTATTTAAACTTGAAAAAAGATAAAATAATTAAAAAGGGAAGATTATCTGGTATATATTTTTAAAAAATATTATTAATAGTGTAAAATATTATATCTATATATATAATTATATAATATATATATATAATTTCTGATTTTATAGTTAAAACATTTTTAGTAGTTTTTCTAGCGTATAAATACAAGTGGGTTGTGTAGTATATACAATCAAAATGATGAGGAAATTTTCCAATATGTAATATATCTCCAATTTATACCAAGAGTAAATCTTATTCAATTTTACATTCTTATTTGTCTCATCACAATGTTGGAATACATTTCCACACTTCTCTTCTACATATGCATCTAGATGCATAACATGTTGCTTGTTTTGACATCATAGTATCATGGTATTTTTTTCTTAACATGAAGTGATGAATCCCAATTTCACCTTTTACTTTGTTATTGGAAATATGTATATATTAAGGAAAAAAGATAAATTTAATAATGCTAAGGAGGCTTATTATACTCAAGACATGATCATGGTATTTTATTCCTAACATGAGGATATTAATCCCAACTTTACCCTTTAGTTTATTATGGAAATATATAAGAAAAAGGGGAAAAACTTAATAATCCTAAGGGGACTTACTATCCTCAAGCCATCATAGGATTTTTTATTTGACCCATATGATAAGTTGTTAGGGGAATCTTCAGCGTTATCAAGGTTATAGTGATGCGGCCTTTGGGCGCTTGGATAAAAAATGGGTTTATAACACATTTGATACCAACAACCTTGCATTCAATATCGTATTCACCAAAGGAGGTTTATAACATATTTTTTTACTGATGACCCTTCACTTGATATCCCATACACCTAACCGATACACTAACACCTTAATATTATGTTGGGAATCAATGTAGTTCAACTATGTTGTGGTTTACCATGTGATTTGTGGTTTCATGGCCTATTTTTATAGTGACACCTTGTTTGGCCCATGTGTTGTGTTAGTAAGTGATGGAAGAGGTCAAGCCTAGAGATCCAATGGGGGAAATCCTTCGACACACAATTAGGGTTACGACCCCCCATGTTGAGAAATATAGGGGCAGCTAGAGCAGGTGATTTCTCTTAATTTGATAACTACTTGTGATATATTTTTACTTATCTTGATTAGCTTCTTATTCAATTTGATTATTATTGTATTCTTATCATCAAACAACTACCAAAAATTAAAATACAATGAGGAAAGAGGACACAAGATATAGGCTATCAGCCAAGGCAAAAACTTCTGCTTTTGAGAGGAAAACCTGCCAAAAATCCTCTTATAGAATTTCAAATGATGAAATCGAAGACCTATGACTCTTGACGAAGACTCCTCCAAGACCAGGTAAACCTTCCTTCTTGATTTGCACAACTTCCAACAACAAATTGCGGCATTCTAACAACTTCTTCAGCAACTTTGACCTAGTAGATTCACACCTTCAACCTTGATGAAACTTCAACCTTGTAGCTTAGCAACTTCGACCTAAAGGTAGCTCCACAACTTCGACCTTCCAGCTTCACAACTTCGATCCATAAGCAACTTCACAACTTCAACCTTGCGACTTCATAGCTTCAACTTAGAAGCAACTTCAAAAATTTTCCTTGCCTAGAAACTATATAAAATCGTAACACAAGATAGGGAGAGAGGTTGAAAACATAAGATAGGGAGAGAGGTTGAAAACATTGATCTTTCTCTTACTCTTTTTATTCCCTTTTTCAGCTTCTATCTTAGGAGACTGAACATGCTTGAGACTGTGTCCGAACAAGGTTGAGTTCCTTCTTATTTATAGTATTTTTAGGGGTATGAATTTCTATCTTTAAGTTGACTTGATATTTATGTCAGGATGTGGTTTTGGAGGGTCTTTTGAATGAAAAATATTTGTTTACAATATGTAGCATGCCCAAAAGGGTCTTTCATACCCAAATGACTTAATTGATTTGTAAACTCAATGGGAAGCCCTAGAAGCACAAAATGGGTGCTTGACCTAAAAATAAATTTCCCTTGAGCATGAAACCCATGCCTCAAGAATAACAATAATAAATTTATTTTTCTCTTTTCATTAAATATATAAAATCATAATTACCGATTTCATTATGAAGATCAAACCTAGTTACATATTTAAACACTCCCTCTTAACTAGGGAGATATTCATAATCCATACAAGGTACTTAGACATTCTCAATCTAAATAATTCTCAAAAGATGAGCGAGATTGGTAACCCATATGTTTAGCATCAAACCAACCAACATTTTCACACAAAAAGGCCTTAACTAATGAATCTATTGCTCGAGAAGATTAGAGCATAATGTTAGTGAGACCAATGACTCACAAACACCATCGTCATTGTCTCTCAAGGAACATACCCCACCCGAGTGTTCACATGGTATGTCCTTCAAGGAATATTCTTAGCTTGGATTCCTAGTCCTCAAAGAATATTGGTCCTCTTCAACTAATATTATCTTGATTTCCCCACCACATTCTCAAAGAGTATCATATGCAAGATGCCTACCCAATCCTCCATTTTTTCTTCACAATATGAACACAAGAATGATGTGTGTATCTCTCCCTCTTAATGAGGGAAGATATATCCATTCCTAGAAAAGGAATGTACCCAAGCTACCTCTTAACTAGGGACTTGTTGCCAAGCGCCATCTCAATTAGGGTCTTATTTCCAACAAAAACTTTCTACCTTTGGTGGAGATCATGGTACCTTTAGCTGGTTTTAGAGCTCCTCCATTTGATGTCATGAATTTCATCTTCATCTTTATAGATCCTTCATCGTGTAGGGCATTTTCCATCCATCAATTTCCTTCATGATCCATGTTAGTTATGTCATCCTTTTCTTTATCCGAAAGTGATCTTCTAAACCATATCCAACTTTTCTTCATACAACTACCTCTTCCTAGTCATGTTTCCTTTAGGATCTTTCATCCAACCATATGAGTACTAGTCTTAGATAACATTTACAACTCTCTTTTGGTAGACCTATATCAATCCATCAGGGTATGTTCAAAAATAAAAAAATGAACATCAAATCAAAGTTACCTTTTGTGATGGCCTTTCATCGTCACATCTTTCTTGTAACATCAACATCATGCATACATATTGTCACATTTCCAGGATATTCATATCAAGGGTCTCATTCCTTTCCAAACTTCCTCAAATTCTTCATACCTTTTCCATGAAGATGTCATGGGCAAGAAAATCAAGTTAGAAAGAGCTCATTTAATTAAGAAGGTAAGGAGAGATGTAGTCCTAAAGTAGGTCGAGTTAGAGGGATGAGTAAGGGTTGCAAAGGGGAGGTCAAGATCATCCACCACGAGAAATATCGTCATGTGAGGGTTCATAAGAACATTGCACACCTTAATGGGTTCATGCTAGGAAGTAGGATGACATATTGTTGGTTCTCTTCTAGTAGATCGAGCTCAAGAGACGTGACAAATGAGAATTTGGGCATGTGATTTTAGGGGTGTTTTTGTGTGAAGGCCATACGAAATTTTGAAATAGCTGAGATGGTTGAGACCTTGTCTTGCGGTGGTTAGTAGGCCATAAGGTATGTGACAAAGACCAACACAAATGGACGAGGGTTTTCACTAGAATTTAGGGCTAGAACAGAAGTAGTTGTGGGTGTAATATTTACTGAGGTAACTGTATTTTTAGGGTTGTAGATATGTAAAGTTTAGGTCACGACTCAGTCAAATAAATACCTAGAATATATGGATCCATATTAGCTAGGCCGATTCTCTTATGGAGGTAAGAGGTATTATTTTTTTAAGGGTGGATAGGTTTTCTTCTAAATAAATTATAACATAAGTATAATGCCCCATTTAGGGTGGCTTCCTAACATGTTTAGTCCATAAGGAATGTCCTTAAGACTATGACAAATATCTGTAGACAAAGAGTGTTCACGATCCTTAGAGCGAAGTTTATCTCTGCAATATAGACCACAGATCTAGAATATGGTTTGTAGAAGTATGTGTTGAGACAAAAAATCCAAAGGAGGGTGGACCATGAGTAGAATATTGAGCAGAAGAAATGTGCCATATGAGGAATAGATTAACATGAAGAGGAGCCAATTTTGGTGGATTGTCCATAGAGATTTGGACATAGGTTTGAAGCAACCTATAAACAATTAGTCAATGGACTATTAGTGGATTATTTGTGACCCTAGTTCAATCATATACAAATTTTTAGAAGGATGATAAGGGTAGTAGTTCATATTTGTTCATAAATTGGACAAAAAAGAATTTGGCACATAAGAATAATAATTTTCAGAGGAATCAAATCTTTATTAGTTGGCAGATTTGAAGGTCCCTAGATGAGGGTAGTGTTGTGGGCCCTACACCAGTAAAATAATTGATTATGGTTGGGAAAATTGATGGTAGTCCAAGTACAGTTGGAGGGTTGTTAGGTGATTTTCAAAGAGAATCCCTAAGTCTTGTACTTGTGAAGGATGAGGCGAATGATAGAAGGGTATGTCTATTGGGTCTAAGGATGTAAAAAATTTGAAGGACTAAAGTAGTAGTCAAGTGGGCTAGCCAACTAGCCCTAGTTCACTATATTGTCGAGCATTGAGTCACTAAGAATAAGAAAAGCCATTATAGCCCTAGAATTGTCATCTTGGAGTAGTAATATGGAAAAAGTGGGCACACCAAGGAGTTTTTCATAGACGGAGTTGTGATAGTTGATCAAAGACCCTAAGTGTGCAGACCTTGAAGGAAAAAATAGGTAGCTAGAGGGAAAATAATTTTGATCCAAGTTTAATATCCTAAGGGGGTTGATTTCATTGATAGAGGAAGCTTGAGTTACAAAATGGGAGGCAAGAGGACTTGCTAGATGTGTTCAGGACATGTGGTCTAAAAGGGTTGCATGTGGCCATCATCAGCAAGTAGGTCAAGGTTTTTTTTATTCAAGGTAGATTTGTTGTCAAAGGACTAATACCAAGCCCTAGTTGTATTCCTTATATCAATGTGATTGTAAAGGTCCATGCTCCCTAGTATGGTACCTCTCACTTGTTCTATTATAGTTTGTAATATAACAAAGAAGGGTTTGGAAAATTTAGAAAATGTCATGTGCACTACTTGATTCCCTTATGTGTGTGGATTTCATTGTGCAAAGTAGATGTTTTATGCCACTTGAGTGTGTTTGCATCAAATATTCTAATACCAAACCTAGATTATCATGTGATGTAGAAATTTAACATATGCCTTGCTCATCTAAGAACTACTTGTAACTCACCTTAGGCTACTCATGTCCAATCTCAACTCATCCCACTTAAGAAGTTGCCAAGACAATTCTCATCACATCCAACTATGATCATAAAACAACTAAGAAAAAATGTTTACATCTTGACATTCCATAGCACCTGGCATGTCTTAGAATTCCTTGGAATTATGTGGCATGTGTTAGGATTCCCTACATTCCTTTCCATTAGTTGAAACTTTGTATCCCTAGTACTTCCTGACACGCCTTGGTAGTTTAGCATAACTCAGTACTACCTAGCATATAACCTTATAACTCCCTCTTTAAGACACCTAGAACATGCTAGAACTCCCTAACACAGACTCTTATACATTCATTTCAATTCATTTTTAACTAGTGCTTCCTTGTGTTTCCCTAATGCTCCCTAGCATGCACACACCCTGGAACTTGACACATCTTGGCCTCCCGCCATAGCACTTTGTCATTCCTTAGTACTACCTAAAATACATTATCACTCTCTCCTTAACACACCTAGAGCTCGCTCACACTCTTGGCCACAAACTCATTCATTAATTTCCATGCATTTTAACCTAATGCTCCCTTGTGTTTCCCTAGCACTCCTTAAAACTCCTTGGAACATGTTAGTACACCCTAGCACCTAGGACATCTTCGCATGTCATTCTAGCCTCTAGCATGCCTTAACACTACCTAATATACCTTTTCACTCCCTCCTTAGCACACCTGGAACTCACTAACACTTCCAATCCAAAACTCTTATTTGTTCCTTTTCATGCATTTTGACGTAGTTCTCTCTTGTGCTTCCCTAGCACTCCTAGATAACACTTCCTTGCAGGCATTAGCACATCTTGGCCACATGCCACCCTACCACTCTAGCATTCCTTAGCACTGCTAAGGACTTGTCGCTCCTCCTTAGCACACTTGGAACTCACTGACACTCCCTATCACACACTCTTATTCATGCATTTCCATGCATTATGACCTAATTCTCCCTTGTGTTTCCCTAACACTCCCTAACACTCATTGACACACGTTGGCACACCCTCAAACTTGGCATATCTTTGAATGCTTTCCTAGAACTCTATCATGCTTTAGCACTACCTAGCACACCTTTCCACTCGCTCCTTATCACAACTAGAACTTTATAACACTCCCTATCACACACTCATATTCATTCATTTCCATGCAATTGAAAATGGCCCTCCCTTGTGTTTCCCAGCACTCCCTAGTATGTGTTGGTGACATAGCCTAGCACCTAGCACATCTTTACCTCCCTTAGCACTTGTCATGTATTGGCATGCCTAAAAATTTCTGGGAACTTTCTGGCATGTTTTAGCACTTTCTAGCATTCCCTGCACACCTTGACACTTCGTAGTTATCTTGCCCTCATAGATAGCCTTATATTTTATGGCTTGGGAACCAAACCAAGTCATTGAAAAAATATTCTTTCTCTTATCCTAATGTCTTTCTTTGTCTGAAACTGTTTTTTCCATCTCCTTATCACAATATTAATCTTTCCTCCGGAAAGTCCTATTATGAAATTCTCCTAACAAACTTCATCCTTGGGACACCTGCACTTCACTGACACTCCCTGGTAAACACTCTTATTCATTCGTTTCCATTCACTTTGACCTAGTTCTCACTTGTGATGCCCTCGCACTCCCCAACACTCCTTCGCATGCATTAAAAATTTCTAGCATGTGTTAGTACTTCATGGCATTCCCTAGGAATCTGTAATTGTAATTCCCTCATAGATAGACTTACTTTTTTTGCGGCTTGGGAACCCAACCAAGTCATTGGAAAAATGGTATTATGCCCAACCCAAAGTATCCCCTTGTTTGAAACTAATTTCTCTAGTCCTATTATGAACTTCTCCTAACACATTTCATTCTTTGGACATCTAGAATTTGCTAATACTCCTTGGCACACACTCTTATTTATTCATTTCCATGCATTTTGATATACTTCTCCCTTATGATGCCTTGGAACTCTGTAACACTCCTCAATATGCCTTGACATTGTTTGGAATGTGTTAGCATGCCTTTTCATTTCATGGCACACCATGACACTCCTTAGCTATCATGCCCTCGCAACTAGCCTTACCTTTTTTGGGACTTGGCAACCCAACCAAGTTCTTCCTTGACTACAACAACTTGATCAAATTATTGTTACTATAACTAGACTATGGCTTGTTCACCTAAGAATTGTATTTAACTCAACGCAGGCTACTCATATCCAATCTCAACTCATCCCACTTAAAAGGTTATCAACTCAAGGCTCACTTCCAACCATGGCCATAAACCAACTAAGAAACATAGTTTACATCCTAACATTCCATAACACCTAACATGTCTAACAATCCCTTGGCACTATTGTTAGAATATTTTGCATTCATTTCCATGATTTGATACTCCCTAGCACTCTACCATGTCTTGACATTGGCTAACATATAACCTTGTCAGTCCCTCCTTAGCACAGGTGGAATTGATTGGCACTCCATATCACACACTCTTATTCTTTCATTTCCATGCATTTTGAACTAGTTATTCCTTGTGTTTTTTTGGCACTCCCTAACACTCCCTAGCATGAATTGGCACACAATGGCATCTGGCACATCTTGGCATGTCACCTTGATACTAGCATTCCTTGGTACTACCTAGCATACCTTGTCACTCTCTCCTTACCACACGTGGAACTAAATGAAACTCTTTATCACCCACTCTTATTCATTCATTTCCATTCATTTTTACCTAGAACTCCATTGTGTTTCACTGACACTCCCTAACATTCCCTGGAACATGTTGGAACACACTGGAACATCTTAGCATGCCTTATTAATTGGCATATGCTAAAATTGGAAACTAGGGCTAAAATCCACCTTCCCTAGCTCATATAATGGAGATGTTATTTTTATTGGATTCCTCTTTCCGAGAGGTGTAATATTTATCTAAATATCATCTCATCATGACAAGTAGCAATGGAATTATGAATTTATTTCTTCTACAGACAAATTATCAAGGTTGTCCAAAAGTCTAGTGTAGACTTATTGAGCCCAATAGACATGTCTCTTCACCTTCAACGTTGTGTATAAATAGAAGAGACATTTTTCACATTTGTACACACCTCAACACACATCTTTCTCTCTCCTCTCCTCATTGGTTCATACAATAAAGGATCTACTCTTCTTCCTCATGCATTCACTGAAAATTTCAGGCTTGAATTGTAGGATTGTCTTTGGGTGATCTGCGATAACATTGACCAGCATTAACTGAGGGTCAAACTCTATATTTTGAATGTGTTTCTCAGGAAGGAATTTCATTTTCTTTAGGCCACATCTCCTAGCTCAAAAATCAAGGTATTTGTTATTGTTTGACCTATGTTGACTGTAGGCTTTTTGACTGCATAGTTGACTATGCATTGACCAAGTTTGAGCAAGAATTTCAGGAGTGCTTTGGGTTGACTTGGACTGTCTTTGGAGGCCAATTTCACTAGATTTGACCGAGCTAATCTGGAGGAGAATTATGCTAGATTGACCAACATTGACTTTTTGGTTAAGGCATCCTGTTGACTGCTATTTGACTAGACTATTTTACAGTGATTGGGCAAGTAAATTTTGTATCGTTTACTCTCTCTCTCTCTCTCTCTCTCTCTCTCTCTCTCTGTCTGTGTTGAACTTTTGAAGAATAATAAGAATATTTGATCAAAGGGTTTTCCCCACATGGGGGCTTTAACCTGGAATCCACCAAATATTTTATCCTCTTGTCTTGACTTGTCTTTTCCTTATTGTTTATGTTCTACCTGTATTTACTATCAATGTTAATGTGATTGCTAATTTATGAATTGATATTGGGTTATAAGAAAAATTGAAGTAAATTTCTTTAAATCATAGAGCACACCATTGTTATCTAAAATTAACTTGGTATCAAAGTTGAGGTAAAGACAAAGCCTAAGAAAGATTGAGAAAAACAATCACTAAGATCTATTGGACAAGGACAAGATTCAATGGCCTCCTCATCTTACTTCAAATCTGATGACAAACTCAGTGACAAGTCTGATTATCATGCATGGAAGATGTCCATTGACTTGAATTTGGAAGAGCATGATGCTATGGACTATGTGCAAGGAAAGATTTTGGAACCTCCTTCAAATGCATCAGCTACCGCTAAGACAAAGTATAAGAAATGTGAAGTCAAAGGTAAGAATATCATCGAGGATTCTATTCATAAGAATTTAGTTACTTATATCTCTGATTTGGGAACATCTAAAGAGATGTATGAAAACTTGGTTAGCATGCTTAAAGCTAGCAATGAAAACCAAGTCCTCTTTCTAAAGAACAAGTTGAATGACATAAATAAGGTAAGAGGAGCAGATATCCAATCCTATTTCATAAGGATCACTAAAATAAAAAATAATCTTCTATCAATTAGAGAAGTTATTGATGACAGGGAGCTCACTCTCATTTCCCTTAGAGGTCTCCATTGTGAATAAGATGTGTTCAACACTACTGTCCTCAAAATGACCAGATTCTAGGTTTTGAAAAATTGTTGACTATATGTACTCAATATGAAACAAGGATGTCAGAGAGAGACATGCCTTCAAATAGGAATGATCCCACAGCATTCTCTGCTCATGCTAAAAATAAGAACAATGCATTTTCAAAGAAGCAATGTCAAGGAAGATCGAGATTCAAAGATAGAAGAAAGGGTAGATGCTTCATTTGTAACAAGTTTGGCCACTATGATATAGAGTTCACTAATAAAAATGATACACCTTGGGATGATGACAACAACAACTAAAACAATTTCAGGGTCAACAATAATCAAAGGAATGGCAGGTTCAACAACAAAGGAAAAAGGCATGCTCCCGCTACTCAACATGAAAATGATCGACCTCCCAAAAGATCAAGAAGCTCTAGGTATGATGAATATAATGTTGTAGATAACAAGAAAAAATAATTTTATATTATATCTTCCCTCTCTACTGCCTCTCCTCTGGATACCTTGGGAAATTGGTCAAGTGACAGTCAATTCACTGGGTATAAGGAAGCTCTTTCAAATCTGAGAGAAAAGGATAAAAAATTGGAAATGATTATTGTAGACAATACCACATATCCCACGAAAGGAGTTGGGAATGTTACTCTTCAATTGAATCAGGGTAACACCATTCATCTACAAGAAGTACTTTATGTAACTGATCTAAAGAAGAACCTGGTATCTATCTCAACAATAGAGGACAAAGGATTCCTGGTGGCATTCATTGATGGAAAGGTATTTGTTTGGAAAATAAATTTCAAATAAGAATTTACTCTTGGTTTTAGAGGTGGTAGCCTATATCAAGTTGGAGGAATTCCATTTAGATCTATGTATTGTGACACATACATTCAATCCAAATTATGGCACCAAAGAATTGCTCATCTTCATTATAAATCCCTACTCAATTCAAGGAAGATGGTGACAAGTATGCCTAAATTTAAAGTAGAACATGAAGGTGTTTGTCAAGGATGTGCTGAAGGAAAACAATCAAGGGGACCATTCCCCTCAAGTGATAGAAAGACTTCAACATTTTGCAATTGGTTCATTTTGATCTATCTGGTATGTTTCCCGTGAAATCTTTGGGAGAATATTTATATTATGCTATCTTTGTGGATGACTTCTCTCACAAAACTTGGATTTATTTCTTGAAGAAGAAGGATGAAGTGTTCACATGGTTCCTCTATTTCAAAGTCTTCATTGAAAATCAAGTAGGGAAGAAGATCAGAATATTGAGGGTTGATAATGGAACCGAATATGAATTAAATGAGTTCAATGATTATTTCAGAGAATATGGCATTACGAGGGAGACTAATACCACATGTATTATTGAGCAAAATGGTGTTGTTGAAAGGAATAATCATTCTATTATAGAATCCACTCATGCCATGCTTCATGATCAAGGCCTTCGAAAATTCCTATGGGGACAAGCTGCCAACGTCGTCTTGTATATTGAAAATAGTTGCTCTCATCAAGAATTAGACTGCAAAACTCCTGAAGATGTTTTCACGGGGAAGAAACTTGATGTTTCTCACTTTATAATCTTTGGTATCCCTGTGTATTTTCATGTGATGAAAGAAAAGAGAAGAAAATTCGATGCATCTAGGAAGAAAGGAGATTTTGTTGGCTATAGTGAAACTTCTAAGGCATATGGAATCTATGTTCCTGGTCAAAGAGACACGGATAATTGATGATGTCACATTGGATGGAGATGTTTCCCTTTGGAAGATTAGGAACCTTCCTATTTCAAGGAATGACAAAGAAGCAGATATAGGAAAGAAGGGAGAACCATAGGATGAGTCGATTCCCGACATTGAAGGACTGAAGGATCCCATTTATCTACCTCCCCATGATTCCTCCTACTCAAAAAGCAGATCCTCATCACTTATGGACATTCTGGGAGATGTTGAATCCTTGCACATTCAAAGAAGCTATGAAGCAACATGTTTGGAAGAACTATGAATGAAGAGTATGAGTCGATTATGAAGAATGATGTTTGCGATGTGGTCCCTAAACCCAATGACAAATCTCTTTTCACCTCAAAATAGCTCTACAAGATCAAGCATGGAGTTGATGGAAGTGTTGAAAAGTTCAAGGCCGAGTTTGTTGCTTGAGGCTTCTCTCAAAAGGAAGGTGTGGACTATGATGAGATATTTACACCAATTTCATGATATACCACCATCTGTTTGATCATTTCCCTTGATTCCTCTCAAGGATGTAATTTACATCAAATGTATGCCAATACCTCCTTACATGGCTCATCTCAAGAGGAAGTCTATGTAGACTGCCTTCTGTAAATGACTTGGATTTGTGGAAAGGCTTTCTTATGAGTTTCCCATTTGAGTTGGATATTGACCTTTGCAAGCTCTAGGGGGCTTAGGGTACTTCTTGGAGCTATGAGTGACCATAGGGTGAGTGGTTCACCTTCCCCTAGTGGTGCATTATGTATAGGGTGAGTGGTTCACCTTCCCCAAGTGGTGTGCAGTGTAAAGGGTGAGTGGTTCACCTTCCCATATGATACCCCATGATGGTTGATATATGAATAGGATGAGTGGTTCACCTTCTCCTATGGCATATGAATAGGATGAGTGGTTCACTTTCTCTTGCCGATACATCCTACCCATGTAGTCTGGCACTCATGGGGAGTACCTCTCATCTGACCAATGTTTTGGGAAATGAGAATAAATACCATAGTACTATTGATGGATGCATTGTGTACTGCCATAATCCTTATGCTAGGATGTTTGATATTGATCTGGGATCAACGGAGACTAACTTAAGGTCAGTGGAGAGTGGTTTGATACACTCTCGATCATTTCTTCTTCACTATTTCTTCATGGTTCAAAACATTAGAACAAAGTAGAGTACAGTAGGGATGACAAATATGGCACATATTGATAGATTGTTTGGTAGGTGGATTTTGCCCTAGTTGAGGGGGAGTGTTAAAATTGGAAACTAGGTCCAAACTCCACCTTGGATAACTCATATAATGGAGATGATATTTTTATTGGATTCCTCTTTCTGAGAGGTACAATATTGATCTAAATATCATCTCATTATGACATGTAGAAATTGAATTATGAATTTATTTGTTCTATGGACAAATTGTCAAGGTCAACCAGAAGTCTAACGTAGGCTTATGAAGCCCAGCATATGTGTCTCTTCACCCTCAATTTTTTGCATAAATAGAAGAGATATTTTTCTCATTTGTACAAACATCAACACACATATTTCTCTCTCCTCTCCTCATTGGTTCGTACAACAAAGGAGAAACTCTTAATGCTTATGTCTGACTGAAACTTTCAGGCTAGAATTTCAGGACTGTTTTGGGCCATTTTCAGCAATGTTGACCAGCAGTGATTGAGGGTCAAACTCTATCTTTTGACTATGTTTTTCAAGAAGATATTTTTTCTTTAGGCCACAAATTTTAGCACAAAAATCATGGAATTTGTTGTTGTTTGACTTGTGTTGACCACATGCCCTTTGACTATAGATTTGATTGTGCATTGACCAAGTTTGACTAGGAATTTCAGGATTATTTTCAGTTGATTAGCACTATCTTTGGAGGCCGAGTTGACTAGATTTGACTGAGCTAACTTAGAGGAGACTTTATGCTGGTTTGACCGGTGTTGACTTTCTGGTTATGGCTTCATGTTGACTATTGCTTGACTCGACTATTTTATAGTGATTGGACGAGTAAAATTTGTATGATGTAGTCTCTCTCTCTCTCTCTCTCTCTCTCTCTCTCTCTGTTGAGCTTTTGAAGAATACTAATAATATTTGATCAAAGGGTTTTCCCCACATTGGGGTTTTTCATGGGTTTTTCCCTGGCATCTACCAAATATTGTGTCCTCTTGTCCTGAATTGTCTTCTGCTTCTTGTTTATTTTATATCTTCATTTACTATCAGTGTTAATGTGATTAATAATATGGAAATTGATGTTTGGCTTATAAGAAAAATTGGTGTAAATTTCTCTAAAGCATAGAACATACCATTTTTATCTAAAATTAATAGCATGCCTGGGCATGCCTCAAATGCCTTTGATCTGTCTAACATGTGCTATCAATTCCTAGGATTCCTTAGCACACATTTGAGCTCCCTACTTATCATTCCCTTATAGATAGCCTTACATTTTTTACAACTTGAAAGCCTAACCAAGTCATTGAAAAAAAAATGTTGTGCCCAACCCAAAGTCTCCCTTTGCTTGAAATTGCTCTATCTAGCTCCTTGTTGCAACCATAAAGTAGCCTCTTGTCATTCCTATTTTGAACTTCTCTTAGGAGACTCAATCGTTGACAGACTTGGAACTCATTGACACTCCCTGTAACACACTCTCATTCACTCATTTCTATGCATTTTGACCTAGTTCTCCCTTTTGTTTCCCTAACACTCTCTAGCATGCAATGATCGTCTTTGGAACACCTTCTCACTCCCTGACATGCCCTATCCACTCCATATCATGCACTATAACTCCATGGCAAAGATTGACTCTTGGCATTTGGTGGCACCTGAGGATTCTTGGCATGCCTTTGGACGCCCTAGAATGCCTTGGCATGGTTTAAGATAATATTTATTTGAGATCAATTATTCACAATTAGGAGAGAAATAATAGAGGATGATTTGGAACTTAAGACACACTAGCACTTGGCCCTTGGCATGTTTTGGCACTAGTGTTGGTATGCCTAGAATTCCCCTCTTTTAAAGGTAAGGTCCTGAATTATTAACCCTCTTATGTGTTCATTTATTTGTATTTTAGCTTGGTTTTCCCTTTTGCTACCCTACCACTCCTTGACACACGTTTGCATACCCTAATACCTAGAACATATTTTTATTCCTTAGCACATGTCATGTATTGGCATGCCTAACATGAATTAGCATGCGTTGGCACTATCTAGCACATGTTAACACACCCTGACACTTCTTGACATGCCGTAACAATCCCTAGCATGCCTTGACACTATCTAGCATGCCTTCTCACTCCCTCCTTAGCACACCTAGTACTCACTAACACTCCTCGACACATCCTCTTATTCATTCATTTCAATTCATTTTGACTTTGTGGTTCATGTTTGATGGGGTGCATCTCTAGAAATACCCCCCTTAAGAGAATAAGAAAAATATCACAACATTACTGACATAAGTAATTGTGATATTCTACTTGGATGACATTAGGAAACTACACAAGATATTTTAAGAATGATATCTGTAGGGTTTGTTTTATGGTCTGGGAATGGTAAGAAGTGAGTGATTAGTATTGTGACTTTATTTCTCATTAAATTTCGTATCCTTATGAGAGACTCATATTGAGAAAATGACACCATCATCATGCTTACCCTCCATCTCCTAATCTTCTCAAAATAAAGGCCAACTTGCACAGTGAAGGAATCCATGTTGGTATCTGTTGTGTTAAGTGACTAGGTGAGAGTGTTAATGTACTATGAGAGAGACTAAACCATCTACTTTGCATCCTCCATGGATGACATGTTGTAGGAGTGTGTCATGGGACCACATGGCCACTAGAAATATTGTGTAAGATATAGCCCAACATAATCAATGTCCTAATAGAAATCTGTGGAGAGGGATCAAAATAAATTATATTGGTGAGTCTACCAAAAATTATTTACTAGAGTGACACCATGGTGATCAAGTCCACACATGGATTTTTTTGAGCTAGGCCTTTCTTTTTCTAAAAACTTGTTTGGAGTGTCACCGAATTCGTGGAATTGTCAAATTCATGACATTGTAAATTATGTAGGAACTTCGTTACTTTTGTTATAGAGGCTAAGGTTTGCGAGGAGAATATAGGTTTTGTGGAGCCTTAAGGGAGAATAAGCATCAATTTCTATCTCTTTGATATACAAAAGAGTTTTTGATAATAATATTTGGCCAAATCTTCCATGGCATTAACTAAGGAGGACAAATACCCTTAGTTTTACTACTCAATTCCTTGGTATGAAATATTGATATCCTCGGATGTTTTTCTTGATGTATTATTACAATATAGTTTATAGGATTATGTTATGCTAGCTTCAAGTGTTCTTCAAGGTCTTTCACTATCCTTAAGGAAATGTGGAAGACAATTCTATCTGCAAGTGTTGTTTGATGGGATACTACTTCAAGTCATGCCAACAAAGGTTAAAAGGGTGTCCAACCAAGTGATGCCAAGAAGATGTATGATATGATTATGTTATGTTGATTTTGAGTGTTGCTAGGGGGCTTCCAATTTTCCCAAGGATATGTGGAAGACAACTTCATACGCAAGTGTTTTCCAATATGATACTATGCAAAGGGGTACTAATAGAAGTGAGAAAGGTGTCCAACCAAGTAACGCCACTTGTATTTTATATGTATATATTTACCCAGCCATCGATTTACCTACTAAAAAACAACACCTTAATATTTAGAGACATCCAAACACATCGCTGGTCATTTTTTTCCCTCTAAAATAATAGTGCATGCTAGCACAACAAAGTGTTATGATACCATTTGTGGTGTTCCTCATTTGTTGAAATATAATAGTAGGAGAAAAATAGAAATAAATATAATTGGAAGAAGTAAGTAAAAAAACCAAAATTGGGAGATAAAAATAGTAATCAAACCTTTATTAATATCCAGAATTGAGTGCAATGTTCAATTTCCTCCTAAAGCGGAAACCCACAACATAAGTAGATCTTCAAATACAATAATATTCTCATGGAAATTCGTTACATAGATTCTACTAATATATATACGTTCTAATTGACCAAAACCCTGACCACTTAGTGGAATTATCTTAGTGAGGCCTCAACCACTAACTAGTGGACCTTCTTCAATGAGACCACTTACAATTATTGATTTGACACTCCACTACCTTATGGGAACTATTCAATAAATATTACCCTAATACATTAAGTGATAATATATTCTCCTAATTAGGGGAGTTAGCATCGGACCCTAAACACATTCTAATGAAAAAGTGAAAATTTTGCAACACATAAAAAATATATATTCTTTATCTATTCAACAACTATTGTGCATATGCTTCATGCTATTTATTAAATTGGTTCATAATAAAAATACCAAGAAAACAATAGATAGCCAAACATAAGAACATCCACACCACATCACATAATATAATATTTCACTAGAGAGCACTCATAGGTAGAGAACACTAGGTCTTATTATGAGTTTTTCAGTTGAATGATTGGAAATCAATCAAAATGACTCCATTGATGTTTAGATGGTTGTGGATATTATATTGGAATTGTTTCACACATTAGTTATTACAATGTTTTGAAATATTTTATAATGTAGTTTATTATATTAGATCTTAGATTAGATATTACTACTGTAGCACTCCAAATTATGCATATATTTGAAATGAAAATGGAATAAGCAATCCAATAAACAAACTATCCACACAAATGAATAGAATATATGACATGGGAAACCTAATACAAGAGAAATCCTAGCTAGAAGGTGAGGCATATGCACCAGTTTCTCTTTTTCAATTATGAAATATAAGTACAAAGAAAGGGGCACTCACTATGGAGTGGGCATGCACATTGTGGCATGAAAGCTTAATAAAAAGTATTCTACCCCCTATATTTTGTTCGATATCCCATTCTTTGATGCCATGATCAAATATGCAATAATAAAAATTCCAAAAGAATGGAACCCCTTCCTTTCCTAGTAGCCTAGTATAACACAACCTGTAGTCATTCAACATCAATGTTAGAAATTTAGCATGCTTAAACCATCAATTAGTGTTTCTATTTTGGAACACCCACACATGTGTGAGTAATGGGGATTGACATGGCATCCACTCAGTGCCATGGTGGTCAATAAGGTATGTCAACTTTGCGATATGTGTAAATTTCACATACGAACTTCATTTGAGCTGATTTTCACAGAGTTGGAAAGATTCTAGTGCCTAGAGTAACATCAAAGGGATGGAGCTATGCAAGCAAAATGGGATCCCAATTGAATATATAAGAACCCAAATCACTAATGTGGAACCTGAATCTAAAATGGGCCCTATAAGAAAATTCCTCCAATGTTTCCACCTAGAAATTATCAAGATATATAACAAAATATATCATGATGCATTTTGGATTATGAATTCTACAGTACATAGGAATAGTTTTCAATGTTTGACACTATTGATAATGGAGTTAGAATGATTTTATGGAATGCCCCTCTTATTCTCCTTCCCCGTAAACTACATTAATAATATCTATATCAACCAATTGTTTATTGTTTAACAACTCTACCTTATATCTTATTTTTCCAATAATAAGTTCTATAAATGTTAATTATGTTGTTCCTTATATAATTTCGGTTCCACACCATTACTTGGATTATTCATAAAACAACCTAATCCACTAGCTATTAGATGTATGTCTTACACTAATGTGCTAACTCATTTTTTTTCCTTACCCTTCTATTAGAATCCAATAGTAACCAAAGGAGAATGTCTTGAGAATATTCAATGCCTAAAAAAATTCTCAACACAATAATGAAGAATTTGTTGTTATTCATCGAAGAAAGCTGGTAGTCCCAAAACCGGGACTACCAGCTTGATTTTTCATTATGTTCCTTTCAATGTTACAATACATATTTATACATGCCGAAGCATCCAATACCATGGACC
>APFE030490708.1:3454-14601 GCA_000404065.3 Pinus taeda
CGAACAGTTTCCCCCATACAAAACAAGAGATGATGAGGGATGGAATGGATGCTCTATAGTTTCATATATTTCTTTTCATCATGGATACCCTCACCACCTTGTGCCAATTGAGAAGTTAACTCATTGGATTAAGAATTTGAAGAGCATAGAGTGTCTCCATTGTAAGTAGAGGGATCACAAACAATAGGGCACAAGGGCTATTGAGATGAGGAGGAAGTTTTGATAGAAACATCTTCTTTGACAGAATCATATTCTAGATCTAAATTGAAATCTTCACGAGAAACCGAAAGATCAGTTGATGCACCTGGGCATTCGTGATTGCATACATCAACAAAGTCATCATTATCATAATGAGTGTTTCCCAAGGCTACGGATTGATCAGAAGAATTGATTTCATTTGATTCACTACCGAGATTAGCAGATTGAAAATCATCCACGAATGGAAGTGCATCATCTTGACATGGGGGACTTTGAAAAAGGGAAAAGAGATAAAAATTCTCTTCACTTTCCTCCTCCTCTGCCAGTTTAAAGTGACTGCTTTGTATCTTATCGCAATTCAGACCAGCAACTCGAAAATCAGGGGATCATGAAGAGCTAGTTGGTGGAGTAGGTTGATCAAGCAGATCATGATACACAGAGTAACGACATGTAGATGATAGGGGGTGATAGATGTTCCTTGAAGAAGTAACACTTTCAATGGAACCAGATTCAGGGTTGATGTTAAGAGTGCTAATGTCATATTGAGGAATGAAAGGATTAGCCTTAGGATCCATTAGCCACTTTGGGGTTTATTTCATTAGATCTGAATCATGAGAAGCGGAAGGAGGATGAAGAGATGGATTAGGGATTTGATTTACAGATTTCTAACTTTATTATCATCGCAAGGAGGCAGCCACATCAAGACTGGAAAGGAAGAGAGTAAGGAACAAAAGTAGTAGGTTTCTCCTTTGAAGTTTGAAGTGTCTCATGATTTACAAGAGTCGGGGAGGGAAAAACATCAGGGGGTTCAGATTCACCATGCAAAGAGATATGAACCAAAATCTTAAACTTTTGTTTAAAGAAATTCCATTCCGTACCTTCTCCCGGAAGTTCATAACGAAGGTGAAGGAATCAATTGGAAAAATCCTCAGCTGATTCATTAGGATTCATTCTTAGTTGATTATTTCTTTTAAGAACATTCAAGTAATCATACATGTCAAATGCTTTATGAAGCTTCTTCGCAAGCTGGTCGAATAAATTGATAGAAGCAGTGGGTAATGTAAGACACCACCGATTAACACGACCTATACATGTGAGGGTGAGTAATCTAGCCATGACATCCTTGCAATGTATTTCGTTAGAAAGGAAAAAATGGACAACTTGAAACAGATGTTCATGAAGAGTTAATTCACCCTCGCCATCAAATTTAAATTGGGATATGTTATGGAAAACTTCTGTAGGGATGGTAAGATTAAGCCCTTTAGAAAAACATCTCGGGATTATGATTTGGGGAAGAGCCATTTTGAATAAGAGATTCAAAGAAAACTCAGCAGGCACAACCTGTTGCCTGGTCCTCCTTCTAGCGCCATTTGTTGATGGTTGCTAGAAATCTGTGACCCAAGGGGGTCTCCTCGATGTGAAGTCCCAATTAGACCTCACACTGTTAGGAATAGGAGCCTCATTCGAGATGTTGGCCCGAATGCCATATATTCTTATAGATTTGCTTTGGCTACGAAGTTTAGCACAAGAGAGTTATGCACAGGTAATCTTGGATCAAGAAGTCAGTATGCGTGGTGAGTGTTCGGTTGTATGTGTGTCAATATTCTTCTACTGATGGGGAAAGGAAAGTGAGCCTCTAGGAGAGAGGTAATAGTACCACCCTAGTAGAGACACATAGAGACGGAAAATATTCGTTTAACATCTAGTGGAATAGTCCAAAAAGATGCGACGATCATTGCAACCTTTACAACATGTTCTCAATAAGATAAGCACTAAAATAACCGAAATAGTGCAACTACTTTAGCGCAGGTGGAAAACAAACATGAATTATAAAAATTCACAGAACAATCTTATAACTATTCATAATCCATGCGTGAAGAACGTTCTGGCCATTAGGTTCCTGATATTAAGTAAAAGTCCCAAGACACATGTATAAAATGAACACCACTAACTCCAATAGTGGAGTGTTGGAGCCACTTCTTGCTCCCCAAAAGAACTAGCTTGTCTCTCTAATGCCTTGCGGGAGGAGCCAAGGTGAAAATTCCCTTGCTCATGAGGGTCCATATATAACCAATGGGGTGATGCTTCACCTCCCTTGTGACTCTTTGACTACCCTTATGGATGTTTGACTTCCATGACTCTTCATATTCTGTACATGTCCTTTGGACTTCCACTTTACAATACATTTTAAATATAAATTTACATAATCCACAAAAGTGATGTGGCACATGTGACTCATGACATGACACTGATTACAAGGACTACATGATGACACGACGATGTCAATTCATTTTCTGTTGCTGGTTTGTCTTCAATAAGGGATGTCCAATGCTTTGTCTTCATGAGAGATATGCTTTGTTCTTCATATTCACCCTCCAAAGGGTTGTGAATAAGATGGAGTCTTCATGCGGTCCTGATTTTTTATCTTCTGTTGTAATCTAGTATTCCTTTGTCTTCTCGCCTAATGATCATTTTATCTCTTCAGCTCCATATGTGTCTTCTAGCATGGTCCTCTTCTCCTTTTCCTCCCTCATCATCCTGTCATGACAAGATAAAGTACCTGCACTAAAAACCATCCATGACATGCCGACATCAGTGTAAAAAACTCTTAACCTAATATATTTCATGAATTCACCTGGTAGGGCTGGCACTGGTGCCTGGTTGAGTAACTAGCTAAGGGATTGCGCAATTCTAGAAGACAAGGTCCGGAACTGTGGCTTGAGACTGCGCAATGCGCAGTTTGGATGACCAGGTTCAAGAGATTGCACAGTTGAGGGGCTTAAGAGCTCAAGGCTAGGGCTTGAGGCTTGAAGATGCCCACTGCACAGTGTTGGGAGGACAGAGGCCAAGGAATTGCATAGTTGAGGGACTCAAGGACTTAATCTAGAGGCTTGAGCCTTGAGATTGCGCAATGCATAGTTCTAGAGGCCTAGTCAAAGGAACTGCGCAGTTGAGGTACTCAAGGACTTAGGTTGGAGGCTTGAGCCTTGAGTTTTCCCACTGCGCAATTCTGGGAGGCAGGGAGGGCAAGTGATTGTGCAATTTCATAGTTCAGGAGCTCAAGGCTGAGGCTTGAGGACTGAGATTGCACAATGTGCAGTTCAGGCTTCACTGGAGTGCGTGATTGCGCAGTTTTGGAGGTAAAGGTTCAGGCTTGAGAACTGAAATTGCGTAGTGCGCAATCCTGGGATGCAAGAACTCCGCATTGCGCAGTGTCAAGAGCTAGGGTTGCAGCTTGAGGGCTGAGACTGCACAATGCGTAGCTCAGGAGGGTCGAATGAGGCTAAGTTGCTTGGTCGGATGTTTTTCCGAATTTGGCTAAGTGTGGGATCGATGAAGCTGATGCGAACAGTGATAGGACTTGACTGTGATCACACATTTAGAACACTTGACAACACAACATAGATCATCTAGAACACATGAACATTAAACTTCCCTCAGTGCGACAACTTTGCGATGACAAGTGCGACACCAAAGATACACTTTGTGATGACTGTGACGACACTTATGCGACAATGCTTAAAACTTTGGAAATGAGTGTGATACATATTTACATGGTAAGTGCAACTCATTAATGAAAATATTACCCCTTGAAACACACCAAAACTAGCTTTCGTGCGTCGTGTGACAATCCACATGCGAAAAGACGACACTTGCAATATGACAATAAAAGTGCGAACGACACTTGCGATATGCGAACGACAGTGAAAGTAACACATGCCAGAGCGAAGCTAACATGAACACAACACTAATTAGAGTGAAAGAAAGCAGAAGTGACTAACTTCCAACATGGGTTGAACATTGCACAGGCACTGTCTTAGTGGACTGTGCCATGCTTGTTCAAACATGTGTGAAGGAATGCTTTCATGAATACATTACAGATTGAGCATGTCTGAGCAGGTGACTTCGACACTTACCATCCAGAAGCAATCTCAAAGACTTAACAAAGCATCGACTGGCCAACAAGTGACTATGGAACAACCGATTGCAAGATCCACAGTAGGCTCCAAAATTCAAGTATTGGCAAAATTTTGGATGGTGTTTGTCGTAGCGACAAATAGATGACACATTTGTCACATTTCTAAATTGAAGGTTGTAAATGCATAATCTCCACCGAAGGTTATAAATCCTACTAATGACATAGATTTCGAGATGTCATTGCCACCACCTTTTATCATAAGATAGCGACACCTTTATCAACTCTCCACACTTTGATTTCTTGATATTATCACTTTTTACAAGGTCTCATGTTTCACTCGAGAGAAAATTCACTAATATCAAGTGATTGAAGTTATTTAGTTTTCCTAGATAAATAGATTTCTAACACTATGGATTAATTAATTTTGTACTTTGTCCATATTGATTATTTAATTTTAATTTCACCATAATTATTTTTGAATAGGGATTTAGGAGTGCGATGTGTTTGTCAAATATGTTTGTTGGTTAAATATAGGAATACTATCTACTTAAATGTTGATAAAAAGAGGATGGTGTAGAGGTTTTTGTTTCTTTTATGCTAAATTCAAGTGTTAAACTAAAAAAGAATATGGGCATGATGAAAAAATTAGCTATGGTGTGCCTAGTAGGGCTATCATGGACCAAGGACGTGAGGTGGGGCTAACAACCAAGCAAATTATTGGTGAGGTTATTATGCATTGGAAGTTTGACCAAATACACAAGTAAAAACTATTAGTTTCCAACAACAAATTTAGACATAAGTCATGGTAGTCTTTCTGTAAAAATTTCATCTATCACAACAACTAGAAATTATTTTCCTAATTGTTAATTTATTTAACAATTTATCGGCTACGACAAATATCAAATAACTCACACTGTGATTTTCACAAATAAATGTGGAAGAAAATAGCACTGGAAACTGAGAAAATACTCGCAAACACACACAATAATTGACACAAATATTTTTGAACAAATGTCCCCAGAAAAACCCAACTTGGGAAAACCAGTGCAGCAACTGAGGATTTTAATTATTATGCAGTAGTGAAATTTGAGTACAATCTATGGATTCCTAATTGGTAATCCAAACAACAAGTATTTGACAAAAATAATTAGAGAGAAGAAATTCCCTCACTCTACAAGCAATCCCGACACTGGCTTCTTCAGGAAAAATTAGTCATCCAAACCACTGTGTAGGCTCTCTGTGTAGTCTTTGCGCTGCCTCTCACACGTGTGGCTTTGTTCAACCTTTGAGCAAGCCATCTTGCCTGTCCCTGCTATTGGAAGTGACTCTCCGACCCTCTGGAAGACTTTCCCGGCCTCTGGAAGTTGAATCAACTTCCTCCATAGCTAAATCAAACTGCATTGCTTTAGCTACCGTGTAGTCCTTGCATAGCTTTTGCGTGGTTCACTTTTGTCACTTGTTATTTCCTCTTCGGATCTAGAAAACTTCTGTCGAACCACTGTCCCTGCCCCTCTCTGTCTTGCTTCCTTACTGAAGCTCAAACTCTCTCAATGCTCCCGGCTATCTGGAAAATTGAACTCTTTGTGGTTCTCACAAGTGTATTCTCCATCTACCCATCAACTTCTTCTTATAATCCTCTGTTGGAGCACCAATGACCAAGATTAGAACTTAATTAAGGGTCTAGATTAATTCCTAGTCGATCCGTGTGAGTTTCTAAAGAATTATTACCTTATCTCCATTAACATTGATTAATTAACCATATTCCCTAAGTTTAGACTTAGGAAATATTTAAAAATCAGCTAATAATCTATTTGAACTATCTCTAGGTGGAATTTCCAGAAAATATTTCTAGTTTATGGAGATCTCATGTGTTTTAGATTCTCCACAAAGTTTTGAGACTAGAACACCTTCGATGCTACAAAAACTAACAGTCCTTCTTAGCGAGGAAGGTGATCTAATGCTGCACCACTGCTGCTACAACGCCCTGTCTCTGTATGACCTCTTTGTCATGGTGTTGATGTCTGGACATTTCCCACCAACTACTGTGCAACTCTGATGTTGCATCCATGCTACTGCTGACACTTCTATACTGCTTCCAACTCTGCATCCACATTGCAATTCCCTGTCATCGTTGTTGTTGCAACTCAGAAACATCCAACATACTGAATCAACTATGTTCAGTATGATGCATCTGTCTCTTGATTCCTGACTGCTACTAGCCTCTGTATTGTCATTGAAGAATTTGTGCTACTACTAACTCTGCATTGTGCCACTTTTCACTACTACCAACACTGCGCTGCGCTCCTCAACACTTGACCACCACTAGTCTGCAACTGTCGCTCTAGAATTGTCGCTGCACCTCTGACACCGATCCATCCAGCTACTAAAATTTGTGGGCTCCCATAGCCAGGTAATGATCCATGAGGTGGACTACTCAATGGACTCTGTGTTAATTTTAGTTATGTTCTATGCTAAGAGCAATTTATTTCAATTTTCATAGTTATCTCAATATCTTGTCCAGATTAGCAATCACATCAGCATTAAAGTAAACTGCAGATAGAACATAAACATAAATCGTAGAAGACAAGCCAAGACAAGAGGACACAAGATGTGGCGCTAGCTAGGGACAAACCCCAATGTGGGGAAACCCTTGATCAATTCTTCTTATATGTTCTTCAATAGTTCAGCAAAGAGAGAGAGAGATAGTACATTTACAACAAAAGTCAACTCTTAGACTTTCTAGATGAGAGAATAGATCATCTCTACATGAGATCAGTTGAGGACATGTTGCTTCAATTGTTTCTCCAAGGTGACTCCTTCACCTATAATTGTGTTGCATCTTGTCATCATGTTGCACCTCATCGTGCTGCACCATGTTGCACCCATTTGCACATTGTTGGACCTCATGACCATGCTATACACATCATCATGTTGCACCTTATGCTACCACTGTTGTCCCATGTACCACGCTGCGCTTTGCTGCACCATGTACTAATTGTCCCATCTATTGTTTCATGCACTGCTGTCCATGTATTGCATCATGTACTTGTTGTAGTGTTGTCTCATTTACTTGCTCCATCAAGCTTCATTGCTGCTCCATGCATCACCATGCTTGCAGTTGTCCATGCTTTACCATGCTGTTGCTATCCATGCTTCACCAAGCTTCATTGTTGCTCCATGCATCACCATGCTTGTAGCTGTCCATGCTTTACCATGCTGCTGTTGTCCATGCTTCACCAAGCTTCATTGTTGTCCCATTCTTGCACCATGTAATAGCTGTCCCATCTAGACATGTTGTAACTTGCTGCCATGTACTAGTTGTCCCAATCTCCTCAAGGCACCCTACAGATCTCAGATCTGCTACATCAAGGATTTGTTATCCAATGATAGGCATCCAAATCTGCTGTAGGATATGAGGCTCCTCCTCCATGTATCCTACAGCCAACTTGTACCAACCAGCAACATAAAGCAGCCCCAAACAATAAGGAAGAGCCTTTGTCCTACTACGCTTTGTCCTGGGCATATGCGGTCTAGAGAGAGGGCCTCAACTAGCCTTTCGGCCCTCACAAAAGGTCCTCCCACACAACTGTAGCAACAACCCTATTCAGTGGCCCTGTGATAGAGATAACCCACACATAAATACTTCAACTTACCTCTAATTTGCTGCGGCCTGATTTGACTAAGAAGACATACCTACGCTGCCCATAAATCTTCCCTTAAGCACCTTCCTAGCTGCTTACAGCTGCAACCTTCTTCCACAGAGAGTCCACACCAAAATCCGCACTTCAAATGCTGTGGCTAGGGCATGGCCTCTTCTCTTGTCTGCAACTAGGGCACCTCTTCAACTACGGCTAGGGCTTGTTTGTGGCTCCATTTAGATCTGTGGCTAGGGTTAGGTCTCTTCTTTAGGACATCAGCTTAGGTTTCTTCTAGACCAGTGTTGAGGGTAGCTAGGACTTTTCCTTGTTGCGCTATAGTAGTCTCCTTCATGACTGCGTTAAGGCTGATTAGGGCTTCTTCATTAGGGCAGCGTAGAACCTTTCTCCATTAGGGCAACATTATCCCTTAGGATCTCTCCTCCTACTAAAACCCAAAGACAAGTAGAGAGGAAGAGATCCCAAGTGAGTGTGTTGAAATGACTTGAAGGCCACCTCTATTTATACTAAAACGTTGAGCACAAGTGGGGTTTATTTGTTTGTTGGCCGACCTTGATGAATTGTCCCATAACACAAATAAATTCATATCTCCATGAATACTTATCAGAATCGGATGATCTTTAGATCAATCCTATACCTCTTGATGAGAGGGATGCAAGAAAAATATCAGCTACCATTAATAAGATGACCCACATGGAGTTTGGCTCTAGTTGCTGATTTTAACACTCCCTCTCACTTAGGGAGAACTCCATCCTCTGATCCATATGTCCGACTGTACTATCTCTGCCATCAGTGCCTTGCATTGCTTTGCTCTACTGGGCTCTGCTCTGTTCTGCTGAGCTCTACTCTGTTGAACCATGAAAAAGAAGAATTGATCGAGAATGTCTCATACCTTTCTCTATTGACCCAAAGTCAGTTCCATATGAAGAGAGTGTGTCATATCACTCTTACTGACCCGAAGTCAGTTTTATTGATCCCAGATCAATATCACAAGAGAATGTCTCAAACCACTCATACTAATCCTAGATCAGTTTCATTGATCCCAAATCAATGGAGGTCATCCTAGCATAGGGAGTACTGTAGATACAACGATGTGACCATCGATAGTACTACTATTGTCCCTAACCTCATCTCCCTACTCATTGATCAGATGAGAGGTACTTCCCATGAGTCCCAGACTGCATGGGTAGGATGCCTTGACATGATAAGTAATCATCCTGTCCCAAAATCACCTTGGGGTATCACAGGGGAAGGCTGAGCCATTCACCTAGTACACAACGCACCATTAGGGGAGGGCGAGTCGCCCTATGGTCGTGTGTTGCTCCAATAAGTACTCCAAGCCCCCAGAGCTCCCAGAGCTCAATGCATGCAACATGCAAGACCCTTATAAGAAGGTCCCTCAACGACTCTAAGTCGTTTGGGAAAGTCACAGATTTGACCTTTCCCTGGGGCTTTGACAAAATGTTTGTGACCTGTACATCAGTCTCAATGCGATGGAGCCTTCTAGCTCATCAACTTACCATATCCTAGATGAGGTAGTATCTGATGTCTATCTGCTGGAGCAATCATTGAATACGGGATTTCCTCAATAATCGAATCCCCCCTAGTTGTCACAGAGGATCACGGTGGTATTCATCATGTGTACAAACAGCTCACTGAAGAGCTTCCACAACCAGGCAGCTTCATACGAGATCATACTCGTAGCTATGTATTTGGTCTCGGCGCTGCTTATAGCAACTGACTTCTGCTTCCTGCTCATCCATGATATTGAAGCAGAACCCAAAGAGAACCAGCACTGAGAAGTGCTCTAGTGATCCTCCACACTGCCTGCCTCGTCGGGATTCGAATAATCATGTAGCTTCATATTTCCGGAAGTTAAGATCTCGAGGTAGTCACGTGCTTGCAGTTTACCTTTCCACATTTGGAATCCAACTCCCTCTTACTTCTATAAATGAGAGGGTCCGCACCTGTCAGAAATAGGTCTCCCTCAGAAGGTGCCAGTATGAGAGGTCTATCATCCACAACCTTCGAGCAATGGTTTGGATCAGTTTCACTCCTAGTGAATTTTAGCTTCATAAGACAGCTATCAATCCTCTCATACTACACCTCGGGTGTTTTGCTTCAAGCCATAGAGGGATTTTTTCCACCTGCATACATGAGATTCCCGATCATGAATCTCAAACCCCTTGGTTTGTTCCAAATCTGTGGATCTGCTACATGAGGGGAATGGTCCCCTTGTAAGATTTTCCTTTGGTACATCTCAAACATGTACCTTCATGCTCTTTTTGAATTCAGGCATCCCAATCACCATTTGACTCACATCAGGTAGGGCCTCACAATAAGTAGATGTGTCAACTGACATGGTCCCGAATGGACCATCCTACAACTTGATAAAATTTGCCAACATTGAACCCATGACTAAAAGCATCTTTAAAAATTCTATTTTCAAACACGTACCTTTCTATCGATGAATGCCACCTTGAAACCTTTGACTTCCATTGCTGAAATAGACACCAGGTTCTTCTTGTGATCAGGTACATAAAAGAGATTCTTGTAAATGAATCGAGTTACCCACATTCAATTGAGGGGTAACATTCCCTACACTCTTTCTGGGATAGGTGGCATCGACTCCAAGTATAATCCCATGGTTGTTTTCATCTCTACCAAATTCGAGAGAGCACCCTTCTATTTGATGAGGTGCCTTGAAGCACTACAATCAATAAGCCAGATTCCCAAAGAATTTGAAGGAGAGGGCCAATACAAGATAATGCTTATTTATCTTTTCAGAAACAACATTTGATTCTTCATACCTGGGGTTCCTTGCTTTCTCTGAAGAGTTGGCCGTTTCCTTGATAACATTCATTACCTGTCATTCCTCTGATCATTGAAAATGTCCCTGGAATGATTGTTATTATCATCAAGTGATGTGTCCCTGCCATTCGGTCACTCCTTCGCATAATGGCCGAACTTATTGCAACCAAGGCATCTGCCTTTCCTTCCACCCTTAGATCTCGACTTCCCAATGAAGTGATCTTTAGTAGGCCATCAGAAGCTTCCCCTACGCTATTCTGATAATATTCTCTTCTTCGATTTCACCCTTGGTGAATTTTAAGAGGGATGAGGAATCCACTGATCCTTTTGTCCTTTTCCAACTATCTTTGGTGATTTCTCTTTCACTCTTGCTTGGGCTTTGTCTTCACCTCAGCTCCGATACCATGTTAATTTTAGGTATGTTCTATGCTAAGAGCAATTTGTTTCAATTTTCATAGTTAGCTTAATATCTTGTCCAGATTAGCAATCACATCAGCATTAAAGTAAACTACAGATAGAACATAAACATAAATCGCAGAAGACAAGCCAAGACAAGAGGACAC
>APFE030490720.1:0-13363 GCA_000404065.3 Pinus taeda
AACTACATGCAACTGCATGCGGACTCTTAGTTAAAGCATGCAACTACATGCAACTACTACAGATCTACATGCGGATTCTTAGTTAGAGCATGGGATTGCATGCAAGATTCCTTTTGCATGACTTACTCCTTGATTTGCTCCTTCTTTAACTCCGCAACTGACTAGTTATCTCCGGAACTTGTTGTAAGTGTTGAGTCTTCTCATTGATCACCACTATAGTTCATTACCTTGGGATCTTCACCCACTATAGTTCATTACCTTGGGATCTTCACCCAGTAATGCTATATAATGAGCATTGTAACATATTTTCTAATGAATCATTCTTTTCTTCTTTCAATTTTATTTTAATGTTTTTGCTCTGCAAAGCTGTGTGTTCAACCTTTACTAGCAAGATTCATCTGTGCAGGTTTTCTAACACATTTACAAACGGAATTTTAGTGGTTGTCAAGCTTCTTGATAGGCATAGGCACAGCCAATCCCAATTCATGAATGAAGTAGCAACAATCGGACGGATCCATCACTTCAATTTGGTTCGTCTGTTGGGGTATTGCTTCGAAAGCCCCACAAGCGCACTGGTATATGAATACATGCTTAATGGATCTCTCGACAAGTTTACATTTGCCGGAAACGAGAATGGGAAAATCTTAAGTTGGGAGCAAAGGTATTCAATTGCTTTGGGTGTGGCTCGTGGAATTGCATATTTACACCAAGATTGCCAGAATCGCATCATACACTTCGACATCAAACCTCACAATATATTGTTGGACGCCGACTTAACCCCTAAAGTTGCTGATTTTGGTCTGGCAAAACTTTGTGGGAAGGGAGACGACCATATTTCCATGACGACAGCAAGAGGGACGCCGGGATATGTTGCCCCAAAGGTGTGGTCCAAAGGTATGGATCCTATTACAGATAAATCAGATGTCTATGGTTTCGGAATGCTGTTGCTAGAGATTATTGGGGGCAGAAAGAATATTGATATACAGGTAAGCCGGTCGAGTCAGTTATACTTCCCTGAGTGGGCTTTCAAGCTAATTGAGAGTGGCGAGTTGGGGATGAGACTGAGAGGAGGAGAAATAGAGGTTGCAGATGAGGAGACGGCGAGGAGACTCACAAAAGTTGGCTTGTGGTGCATTCAATACCAGTCCAGAGATCGTCCTCGTATGACGAGGGTTGTCCAAATGTTAGAAGGTAATGGAGCAGACGTCCCCAATCCTCCGTTACCCTTAAATTCCTCGGCTACGCCTGAAAATCCTATACTCTCCTCCACAGTGAGTTCTTCTTCAATTGAAATTACTCTTCCACGGTGATTTGATACTTCGTGTTTGGAAGTGATTTCTTTATATATGTAATAAAGAGAATTTAAAAAATATTATGGAAGATCGGCATTTGTTTTTTAATGACATTATATTAGAAAGAGATATGTATAAAAAATGAATTGCATTTCAAAATAATTAATGGTGAGAGATTTATAAATGGAAAGATTTTCAAAAGATTTATAAAAATTATATTCGGCAGATATATGTTTATGTGATAAGTAGGTTTTGTTAAGGCCATTTCCATATCGTTTTTCTTGCTACACTGCATGTCGATTTTTTATATTAAAATATTTTATGTGGTTTACATTGTTAATATTATTATACATTTTATGTTATCAGTTTCAAAATCTAATTAAATATGAGATTACTTATTTTTTTTAAATAAAGTGAATATTTATTTTATTTTATTTTATTTTTTATTATAATATTTGTTATTAATTTTTTTTCCAATGGTTCGGTTTGATAATTATTTTTTAGAACACTAAAAAATAATTTTATTTATTTATTTTTGCTTACCAATTATAAAAAATGATTACAGATATATTAAAGAATTACTCTGGTGAAATTAGCGCTTCTAAATTTTTAATAGATAATTTAATATCAAATAATTAAAAATTCAATATAATTATTGCTTGCAAGGATATTTCTACTAAGGTTAGAGGTTGAAATTAGCCTTCTAACTTTTATAGATAATTTAGTATAGAACACAATTAAAATTTCATATAATCTATTCTTCGAAAGATATTTTTACAAGGTTAGAGTTGGAAAAACATTTGAGAGGAAATTTATGGTTTATGATACTCATAGTGGTTTTCCTTCTATGTAAAAAAAACTTTATTTTCAAAAAGTTTTAAAATAATATATGATATGGTGGAAGGCATATTTAAACAAAGTAAAAACATTAACTTAGAATTGTTTTAGTTCAAGTGGCAATGGTAGTGGAAATGAAGTCACACCGAAAGTCTTGGGTTCAAATCTTGTGCTACCCTCCTCCATAGGGGGGTGAATAATGGACATGTAAACATGAAAGTCAGAGAGTCATTGAGCAGCTTACAAAACAAAAAAAAATAACATATATTTATTTAAATGGTTTATTAACTATATTTTCTATTAAATTAAAAATTCAAAGAAAAGTAATCCCTCATAGAGTGTATTTTGGCAGCTACCACTACTAGCCTAGATCCATCTTAACCCCAGATACATGAAAATCAGAGAGTCATACCAAGCTTACAAAACAAAAAAAAATAACATATATTTATTTAAATGGTTTATTAACTATATTTTCTATTAAATTAAAAATTCAAAGAAAAGTAATCCCTCATAGAGTGTATTTTGGCAGCTACCACTACTAGCCTAGATCCATCTTAACCCCAGATACATGAAAATCAGAGAGTCATACCAAGCTTACAAAACAAAAAAAAATAACATATATTTATTTAAATGGTTTATTAACTATATTTTCTATTAAATTAAAAATTCAAAGAAAAGTAATCCCTCATAGAGTGTATTTTGGCAGCTACCACTACTAGCCTAGATCCATCTTAACCCCAGATACATGAAAATAAGAGAGTCATACCAAGCTTACAAAACAAAAAAATAACATATATTTATTTAAATGGTTTATTAACTATATTTTTTATTAAATTAAAAATTAAAAGAAAAGTAATCCCTCATAGAGTTTGTTTTGGCAACTACCACTACTAGCCTACATCCATCTTAACCCCAGATCTATCAAACCTCTAGAGGGATCAAATCTCTTGAGGTGTAAACCTCTTTTTTGAGTGCAAAATTTGAGGAATTGTTTGCACCTCTAGAGATATGATCCCTTTCCATGCTTGATAGGTCCGAGGTTAAGCTGAATGTAGGTTAGTTATATCATATTTATATTTGTTTCTGGGTGTCTTTTTGTTATTATTTCTCTCTCTCTCCCCTTCATCTTTGTGTCTTTCTATCTCCCTCTCTCCTTCTCTCTCTCCCCCACTCCCTATCTCCCAAATCTCCCTCTTTTTCCCTCTCTCTCTCCCTACCATCTATATCTATATATCCCTACATCTCTCCTTTATCTTTCGATCTCACCAATCCAAGCACACACACTCTCTCTCTCTCTCTCTCCATATCTATCTCTCTTCCTCCCTCTGTCTCTCTCTTCTTCCCTCTCTCCTCCCTCCAACTCTATCACTATCTCTCTCCCTCTATCATTTTCTCTCTCTCTCCTCCATCTCTCTATCTACCTCTCTCTTTCTTCCCCTTATCTCCATATCTCTCTCATCCCTTTTCCCTCTCTCCCTACCTCTCCTCTCTCTCTCTCTCTCTCTCTCTCTCTCTCTCTCTCTCTCTCTCTCCCGTTCACTGCCCTCTCTCTCCACCCTCTAATCTCCAATGTCTTTTTTTCCCTCCTCTCTCTCTCTCCCTGCCCCTCTCTCTCTCTCTCTCTCTCTCTCTCTCTTTGTCCTTCAACTCTTTTACTATCTCCCCCCCACTCTCCCCTCCCCCTTTATTTCTTAAATTTGATCACATTGTATTGTATTTAAGAAATTATCTAAATTAGAAAAATTCAATTGATTGCTAATGTTAAACCTATATTTTGGATCAACAGTGTCAAAGAAAATACAATAATGGAAACCTTCAAAGATTCATGTGTTATTTTGCCTCTATCATTGGTAGTCACTTTTCTTGCTCTCATCCCATGGATCCTTAGTTACGATAGGTATATGCTAGTTCTTAATGATATTATTTATATTATAAAAATTTAACATCTCTATATATAAAAGTATTATCATTTTAAAGTTTAGATATATCTCAAAAATAGTTATAACATTTTTTCTTTTAGATTTATTTAAAAAAATATTATTAAATTAAATTAAAATAAAATATTTTGATTGTGAAATACATTAGGGTTTTTTGGTATGCGGTGTTCATAAGCCATGGTATTTGCCCATGGTATTGTAAGAAAGTATATTTTCAAGTTAACAATATCCATGGTAAGGTGGGGGGAATATCCATGGTTACAAATTTTGTCATATTGTTATAAAATATTTTGACTGTGAAATAAGTTATGGTTTTTGGGCATGTGGCATTGATAAGCCATGATATAGGCCCATGGCATTGTAACAATGCCTATTTACAAGTTTGTAATATCTAGTGGGGGTGAATATCCATGGTTAAAAACCTTGTCATATTGTAAGTGTAAAGTTTTTATGTTCTTATCAATTAAATTTAAATATGGTTATGAAATCATTATTTTAATTTATAAAGTAAAGTGGATTTTAATCTATAGCTACTAATTATATGTTATATTTTTTAATGTGATATGTAATATTATTAATAAAAACAAAATCAAAATACAACAAATTAGATATCATTATTTTTAACATTTTATTATTAAGTGAGCCAAAATTTAAATGTGACTCATTTAGATACTACCCTCTATATTACTTTCCACTTTTTAGCTATTACTTTTAAATTTGTATTATTAATTGAGCCAACATTTAAATGTTTACACATATTCTGGATACCTGGCTTATTTTACTTTTAACTTCATAATTCATGCTTTTTTGATCACTCAGAAATGTTTTGTAGATGTGTTTCAAACTATTTAGTGTGGTTTTGAAAAATCGGATCTTGGCATCAAATTAAATATTAAATATAGAGAGAGAAATGTAGAGAGAATTGATTTTAACTATTAGAATATAACCAAAAGTGTTTAGCTTTGAATGAAGAAATATTGTTTATTAATAAAAAATTAATTTAATATGTTTTAAAACATTTTTTTCATAAATAAATAATATTTTAATAGTCATAAACTAGTCATAAAAATATTTAAAATAAAATAAAAATAAAACTAATTATTATTTTTTGTCAAACTTAAAGAATCAAAGGAATAAGTCCAATTAGTAAAACAAAAAAGATTGACTAAATCAAGGTCAAGAAAAAAAATTAATAATAATACTAATAATAACAACTAAAAAATCTAGGTTCTATATTACTTTTAAATTTTTATTATTCTTTAGCTAAGTCCAATTTAAAAATGTTGACAAACTTTCTTACATTACATCTATACATTTTCCCTATACTGATTTCAATAATCTCTTAGGTACATCATGCCACCCCAACACTCTTAATCTTTCATAGGGTTAATTCCAATAGCTAGCACTATGATCCCCTAGGTGAACCATGTCACCCTTTCCACACATAGTCTCTTATCCCACAAATAATCTCTCATAGGGTCCCACAAATAATCTCTCATAGGGTTGGTTCTCACCGCTACCATTACAATTTCCTATGTAAACCACGCCGCCCTAATACCCACATATAAGTAAAGTCACAAGATTTGAAACTAAAATGTCTTGGTACATAATACTTAATTTTCACATCCATCACTAATTAAGTTGCATTGAAGAGCTTTTATGTTATATATTTATATATATATAAAGTGAAACTAACATTCTTCGGTACATAATACTTGATTTTCGCATGCATCACTAATTAAGCTGCATTGAGAGCTTATCTCTCTCTCTCTCTCTTTCCTCTCTCTCTTCTCTCTCTCTCTCTATATATATATATATATATATATTAATTATATTATTATATAGGTATTATTATATATATTATTGACATAATTAAACAATGTATGGATTTTAAAACAAAATACATTTTATATATACAAATGAACTGAAATGAATTGTTGTGCTCTCCATTTTAGTATGGAAAATATGTTGCAATGTCCATCTTGTTTTGCTAAACAAATTGTCTTAAAAATAAAATGAACTTAAAAATGAAATTAACAATTAAAATAAATTGAGGTAAATTAGTCAATTTACAATTTGTGGTTTTGACAAACCATATTTTCCATAATATTTTTAACTGCGAGTTTTTCCCATGGTAGCCTTTGGCCTAATTAAAGGCATAAAATTCCATATAATTTACCTTTTTAATATCTAAAATGAAAGATGAACTTTACTTCAACGTATGTTCATCAGAATGTCCATCTTAAAAAATTGTTATTTTTAGAGTTTTATTTTGCATGTAATATATATAAAATGGAAAACAAAATTTTAAAAATATAAGAATATATTGAAACTTTTCTTTGTTTAAATTTTATTGTAATATAAGATTTACTTCCAATCAAATTTAAATTTTATAAAATTTGAATAAAAAATTATGAAATTAAAATAGTAAGAGGAAAATAATTATTTTTTTTATATTTTTCAAATAACTTTAATTCAAACTTATAAATACAAATTAATTAAAAATATTGATTAAAATAATAAAAGATTTATATAATATTATACACCAAAAGTGACAATAAATAAAAATTAGAATAATGACCAATGCCTATTCCAAAATTATGTCCAACAACATTTCATTTTCTTGAGTGAATTTACTTTTTATAAATTTTTCCATTGTTTGAATTTATTTGCAATATGAGATTTAGTTCTAATAAAATTTTAATTTTATGAAATTATAATCACAATACGAGAAGTTAAATCAAATCAAATCATTTTATATTTTTTCAAATTAAATTCTATTTGAATTTATAAATATTTGAATTTAAAATAATTTCATTAGAATTAACAGGTAAACTTATGCTAGAAAAACGGCTAATTGGTTGTCAAACTTTGGAAGAAATGGAGAAAAAAAAAAGGAAAAAATAAATAAAAATAGAAAATATATAATGAACTAAAGTTTTTACCAAGTTAATTAATACCTTTATTGATATCTCTATGGATCACCTAATCAAAATATGAACATTATGGCTACAAAATCGCCTAAAAGTACTATGCATGGGACACATCAACCAAAGCATCACAATGTTTGATTTCCTCCCATGACTTAGGCACTCTATTTCACATTTCCTTGATTTCTTTTCTTTAGTAGGGATTCTAAACAAATTTTAACCTAAGATAGGCATATCTTCCTACATTCCACCTTTCATTTGGAATTGCCTCCTTTCCCATTTTTGCTTCACATCTCATTTTACCATTATCATTTTTAAGAAAGGACCATTATTCATGTCATTTTACAATTTTATAGTCAAAATCCTTGAATAGGTTATATTATTTGGGGAGTTTACATTTCTAAAAATGGGAGCTTATCACTTCCAACACTTAGTGATATTGGAAAACAAGTTTCAGGCCAAAATCACTAAGGAAAAGAAAAAATCATTTACATATTGAAAACCTTTGTGGAAGGTGCAGTTGGGAAAACTTAAGCTAGAAAAATGGGTAATCGGTTGTCAAAGTTTGGAAGAAATGGAGAAAAAAAGAGAGGAAAAAATAAATACAAATAGAAAAATATGTAATGAACTAAAGTTTTTACCAAGTTAATTAATACCTTTATTGATATCTCTATGGATCACCTAATCAGGATATGAACATTATTTCAGGATGGCTGCAAAATCGCATAAAAATACTATGCATGGGACACATCAACCAAAGCATCACAATGTTTCATTTCCTCCCATGACTTAGGCACTCTATTTCACATTTCCTTGATTTCTTTTCTTTCGTAGGGATTCTAAACAAATTTTAACCTAAGGTAGGCATATCTTCCTACGTTCCACCTTTCATTTGGAATTGCCTCCTTTCCCATTTTTGTTTCACATCTCATTTTACCATTATCATTTTTAAAGAAAGGACCATTATTCATGTCATTTTACAATTTTATATTCAAAATCCTTGAATAGGTTATATTATTTGGGGAGTTTACATTTCTAAAAATGGGAGCTTATCACTAAAAGGTTCATCTTCTTCTAATACTACCCCTCTTGCAAACATCAAATAGAGTATTCTAACTCATTTAACAAAGGATCCCAAGTTCATATTGAAAAAATAAAAGAGGAAGTTTAATTTTACCCACATACCACAACTGTATAAACCTATGTTTTAACACACAAGTATAAGGGGTGATATATTTTCCATAAAATAATCTATGCTAGGTATCTTTTTAATATAATTCTAAAACCATACCCCCACTACTACATTGGGCTTGATCAATAAGCACCAAGCCGACCCATACACCAATTCATCGATATCTTGTACAAGTTATTAGGTGAAACCGGGTCATGGGATGCTAACTATGATGCACTTCACATGTCGACGGTCAAACCAACATCCAGTTGGAAATTACATGATGCATGATCATGTGATTAATAGGAAATATGGTCAACTCTCCTTCGCCACCTTATAGTAACATCATTTCATAGCACATGGAAACTTTTTTACCAGCTCGAGGCATCCACCATTACTCTAAATTGATTCTTCCAAAAACACCATCCTTCAATAATTGCATTCAATGAGACTGAAGTTGAGTCTATTGTGGTAATTAGACATCATGGGAGGAGTGACTAATAGGGTTGAGCCAATGAATTTTGAGGTTGTGCAAATGAATATGTAGGTATGAGAGGCCTTCATTAGGGATGGATGGGATGACTTCCACTCAATTTTAGGAGCATGATACTACCATCACACTGGAATTCACACAACCCTTTAATGGACCTCAAGCCATAGTGTAGAAAATCTGTGATAGGTTAACCCGATAATGCAATATAAATCAAAGTAGAATACTATAACCTACTTCTACTATCAATTTATGAAAGCTTAAAGATCGAGCTGAACAATATGACCAGAAGAAGAAGAATCAACGGCACAATACAGATGAAAATACTTTTGGGGAAAACCTCCTTGGGCTTCATCATCTTTGGCAAGTGCAATGGGGCTCCTTTGTACCTCATTGTCCATGTTTGCATGTGATCGACAGCAGTGTTCAGATTTGACAAGATGCATGCTCTCCTAGCACAAGGCTGCTACCAACCATTTAGATGGACCACTGACGTATGCACGGTGATGAATATGGAATACAACATCTGCATGACTACTTCGAGAGATGATACTTCACCCAGTATCACTCTCCTCAGCTCTGCCCTAGCGGATGATGTAATCTATTCTCCTCCTTGCTTGGCCGCTTGTAACTCCTTAGCCATTCACTCATTCTCTGCTATCAAGAATTGAACACTTGAGCTGGTGGCTTTGGCATATGCTCTAGTAGCATCAGCTAATGTTGTTAGATGCTTGCGCACATCGCATACGATCACTCGTTCTTCAAACTGTGTAGGAGATATGTGGACATCCAGAGTGGGCACTCTGCACAACTACACAACCTTTTGTTGTGACTCGTTGAAAGATATGTTGTGCATCTTCGCTTCCATATTGTATTCAAGGATATTTGTGTCTCCTTAATCACTTGGGACTTGCTTTTCTTTTGGATTTGATGACGCCGATGGGGTGACATCTTGGTTCCGAGGCATGAGGTCAATATCTTGATCTGACTTTGGTTGGACCATATCCATCTCCATCTGCTCTAGAATTTGTTCTATATCTTGAACTAAGTCCTACTCCTATGACTACTCACCCTGTCCACTATATGACAGCTGCTCGGATGAGTCTATAACTTGTATGGGTGCAGTTTCATCAATCTGTGCATGTTGCGCCTTCTGTTGTGCCTGTTCGTGCTACTCTTCCTTCTCTCTTCTATGAAACTCTTGTTCTTCTTGGAGTTGCTGCTTCAACTCTTGAAACTCCTTTTATGTTTCCTCCATCCTTCGTTTCTCTTTTTGCCTTTGCGCGTTCCTCTCGTCGCGATGTCGCCTCTTAGCCTCAATCTCTAAATTTTCTTTCAGCATAAGTGAATCTACTTTGAACTTGCATCTTTTCTCTGCTTTTGTGCTGTCAACAACGTTTCTCTTTCCTTTTCACGTGTAGGTACATTTCCCTCTACTTCTCCTGATGATGTTGCTCTCTGAGATGTTCCTTCCTTCTTCTTTGCTAACCACTCCACCGTTATGCCAACTAGTTCATTGATCCTGGAGAAGTGATAACGGTATCTCCATGGGTCTTCCTCGGGCCAATGACACACCCCGTGGATCTAAGGAAACCACACTCTCACATAGTGGCCCTTCACCAAGCAATGTGGGTCATACAGATTGAAAATTTTGGTGTCGAAGGTGAATCTCTTGAACTCCTCCGTTTCGGTCTCAGCATGCTTGAAATTCCATAACTTGTACAACCCGATCCGCAAAGGAAGAGTGGGCCAAGCTTCCTTCTTCTTCTTGTGAAGTCTAACTGACAACCCTATCGAGATGTGATATGACACTTCTTGCATGACGAGATTTTCCATGGAAAACTTTTGTAAAACATGAGGAGGCTTCTCCGCGTTGTACATCCATATGAAGGTGCCAAGGAGTGAGGCATACCAATCTTCTATGTCGACCAATGCCTCCATTTTTGCCTGTGACATGCAAGGTGGATCCTATTCAAATATCATTTTGTACACTGGGGTGACAAAGTGGTTTGACAATTGTGTGATAACTTTGAAAACTGTGTGATAACTCCGCTGAAGCTGCATTCAGAGAATAATCTGCAATAAGTGTGCACAGAGGTTTTTGAAGGTGTCCATGCCCAACTCAAGCCTAGGAACTGCTGACAGGCACATATTGCATCTAGTATGTATGCGGACATGTATATATTTTCTTTCTAACCTTTGGGCAGATTTCGAGCTTCTGCCACCTGTTCCTTCAACCTAACAGCCAACATGTCGAACTAGTTGCATTGCCTTCCTTCTCTAGCCAGTTGGTCCAATGCAATCACCCAGCTCTATGAGAAGGTCTTTATGGTTTCTTGGCTGTATAAGTAGCATACAAAGATGACCAAGTATTGATATGCCTTTTGTAGTATCTTCATCTTATAAATCAAGCTTGGTGTTTTCTTGAACTTGGCTGGCTCTTTCACCCAACTCTTCAAGATATCTCTCGAGTTTGCACTATTGTTGGGTCTGCTGAAGGGTTTCTCCATTGTAATCATCGGTTGTGGCAAGTGATACATCTGCTGAAATTCCTTCACCCTAAAGGTAGCGAGCTCTATCCCACTGACACTGCTCAATTTCATCATCTCAGGATCAGTGTGCGAGACAATCCAATGTATCATGTCGACACATGGAAATGCGAGATACCTGCGTGCAAATGCGGTACAATCTAGACTTGTGGATGTTGACATAGACCCTACGGTCTTCTAGATCTTCCTCAAATGTCCTTGAGAATGTGTCATTGATTTTCTGCCATTCCATCTTGAATTCTTTTTCTATGAACAACTTGGTGTCTTCGTAAATAGGCAAACTCATAGACACTTATTCAACTGCATCTCCAGTTGCACTTCTAACAGTGTCCATTGACCCTACTCTCTTGGAGGCCATTGTACTTATACTCATGAGAGACGGATGAACACCTGTTATGAGCACTTGGATTAGGGGATGGATTACAATCAACCATATCAAATTTATTTAGCATATCCTGTGCATACTTTGTCTGACAAATGAAAATCTCATCCCTACTTTGATAAACCTCCATTCCTAGAAAATATTTCATGATGCCTATATCTTTCATCTCAAATTCATTCATCATAGCAACATTGAATTTATCATTCATCTTAGAACTACTACCCATATACAATATATCATCAACATACAAATTTACGATTAGAATATCAATACCTTCTTGTTTGTAGTAAAGGGTAGGATCACACTTACTTCTCTAGAAGCCATTTTCTTAAAAGTATCCATCAATCCTAGCATACCACGTTCTTGGTGCTTGCTTGAGACCATACAAAGCCTTCTTCAACTTGTAGACATTATTCTCCTTTCCTTCCACTTCAAAACCTTGTGGCTACTCCACATATACTTCCTCTTCTAAGTACCCATTCAAGAAGGCACTTTTCACGTCCATATGATGTATGCTCCACTTTTTCTGAGCTACTAACGAAATCAACATTCTAATGGTCTCCTGTCTTGCTACTGGTGCAAATGTCTCTTCATAATCAATTCCATACTTCTGTGTGAATCCTTTAGCAACTAATATTGCTTTGTGTTTTTCAACACTCCCATCACTATTAAATTTAGTCTTATAGACCCATTTGGTTCCAATCATTTTCTTGTCATGTGGAAGCTCTGTCAACTTCCAAGTGTCATTCCTTTGAATGGAATCCATCTCTTCTTGCATGGCTTGCATACAAACCTCATTAGTACACGCATCTTCAAAACATGATGCTTCAAAATCAGCCAAGGCTTCAAAATCAACCTTGGCTAATAAAGCAAAATTGACTATCTCACCTATTGGGCTTTCTTCATGTGTTGATTTGCATTCCTATGATAAATATCACTCAATCTTCTTACCTTCCTTGTAGAACTTGGAGAAGAAGTTGGACTTGAACTTGATATTGAAGAAATTGATGAAGGGATTCTTGGTGGAGTTAACCCACTAGTTACAAAAACATTAGTTGGTTTCTCATGGTCAATATCAACAACTATATCATCATTCAAAACATATTTTTTCTTCTCAACATGGCCTTTTTGATGACCATAAACTCCCCCTTCATCAAAAATTACATCCCTTGAGATAATAAGCTTGTTAGTTAGATTATTATGCAATTTATAAGCCTTGCTTGTCTTACTATACCCAATAAAAATACATAACTCACTCTTTGCATCTAACCATTTTCTATTCTAATCAAGTAGATGCACATAAGCCAAACGACCAAAAACTTTGAAATGATTAACATTAGGCCTTTTTCCATACCAATCTTCATAAGGAGTCATCTTTTCGAGTGCACTAGTGGGGCTACAGTTGAGGATGCACACTGTTGTAGCAACTGCATCTCCCCAATAAAAATTGCTCATTCTCATAGTTTGTAACATGCATCTTTCCATTTCAACCACAATACGATTCTTCCTTTCAGATATGCCATTTTGTTGGGGTGTGTATGTTATAGTATGTTGCCTCCTGATGCCATTCATATCACAATAACTCTAGAATGATTTTGAGCAGAATTCTCTTCCACAGTCAGTCCGCAAACATTTTATCTTGCACCCTTTCTCATTTTCTACAAGGGTTTTGAACTTCTTGGATGTATCTAGGGCTTCAATTTTGGCCTTCAAAAAATATAACCAATAATTTTGTGAGTAATCATCAATAAAAGTGATGAAATATGATGACTTAG
>APFE030490723.1:6488-24852 GCA_000404065.3 Pinus taeda
ATCGCTTATACCTCTGTAAGAATTCCCAACTAAACAAAAGATTCTTATGGAATTGCACACTTCTCCCTTAGGAGGGCACTCAAGATTTTTAAAAACTTACCACAGGGTTAAGAAGGAATTTTTTTGGGATGGCCTTAAATCAGATATCAAAAGTTTGTGGCGGAATGTTTGGTTTGCCAACAAAATAAAGTTGAAACAATTAAGACACCGGGTCTATTACATATTACAACCTTTATCCATTCCAAGCCAATGTTGGGAGGAGGTTTCAATGGATTTTATCACAGGTTTACCCAAGTCTGAGGGAAAGCGTGTCATCATGGTGGTAGTTGACAGACTTACCAAGTATGCACACTTTTGTGCATTATCACATCCATTTAAAGCCAGTACAGTTTCTACTGCTTATGGAAACAATTCGAAAGCTACATGGAAACCCAAAGATTATTGTAAGTGACAGAGATCCCATTTTCACTGGACATTTTTGGACAAAATTATTTTCTTGTCTTGGTACTCAGTTAGCTCATAGCTCATCTTATCATCCTCAATCTGATGGGCAAACTGAGATAGTAAACTAATGTTTGGAAGGATATCTTCATTGCTTTGTATCTGATAAACAGACACAATGGGTCAAATGGTTGCCTCTGGCTGAATGGTGGTATAACACTTCATTCCATACAACAACAAAAATGACCCCATTTATGGCACTTTATGGGTATCAACCACCATCCATCACATCATATTTAAGAGAAAATTCTAAGGTTCAGGCAGTGGAACATCAAATCGAACATCAACAACAAATCCTCAAACTCTTAAAGGATAACCTCGTGTTGGCACATAATAGAATGAAACAACAGGCAGATCAACATCGCAGTGAAAGAAGTTTTGATGTAGGTGATTGGGTTTTCCTACGGCTACAACCATATAAGCAAATGTCTCTCAAGCAAGTTAAGAAGGATAATAAATTATCACCAAAGTATTATGGTCTGTACAAGGTGTTGCAAAAGATTGGTACTATGGCATACAAATTGGAGCTTCCTGCAGCTTCTCGATTGCACCCAGTTTTCCATGTTTCATGTTTAAATAAGGTTATAGGCGACAAGCTTCCAGTTCAAACAATATTGCCAGAACTTGACGAGGAAGGAAAATTTATATTGGAAACGGAAGCAGTCACAGAAAAAAGAACTCGACAGCTACGAAATCGTTCAATTTCATAGTATCTTATCAAGTGGAAGAACTTATCTACTGAAGGTTCCACATGGGAGGATGAGAATTTTATGCAGAAGTATCGAGAACTACTCAAGCGTTGAGGACAACTTTTTTTTGAAGGAGAGGGGCATGTTGGGTCCCTATAATACTAGTGATTACCCCATTACTGTTGTAGTTATACCCCTTATTAATATTGTGTGCCCCTATTGCCCCCATATTGTTATTACTGTGCCCCATAGAATCCCTCTATTGTTATTTTTGTGGCTCTATATTATTATTGTTAGGTCGGCTAGATTATATTGTGACTCCTTAGACTCCTATATATATAAAGGAGGTTTTGTCATTTGAATCATCCAAGAATTTTTCATTTATGTAATTTAAAGCAGGTTGGCCCCTCGAAGAGGCTGAATTCTAAGGCATTGATCTATCTTTTCTATCTTTTCTTGAGTTGGCTTCATAACAATTACATTCTAAAACATATTGTTAGTTTACTAGATGGATGTGAGGTCACCCCTCTTGAATGGAAAATTATAAGATGATGTGTATATTGATCAATAATTAGGATTTGAAGTAAAAGGATAAGAGCTCAAGGTTTACAAATTGAAGAAATCCTTCTCTAGCTTGACATACGCTCCAAGAGATTAGTATAGTTGGATTGACTCATATTTGCTGAATAATGGATTTGGTGAGAGTATTAATGAGCCTAATCTCTATACTGAATCAAAGCAAGGTAAAATACTTATAGTTTGTATTCATTTTTATGACATGAAACATATATAGGAAATTTGATGTTAGCGCTTGGTTTGTTGAAGTAATTTTTAGAAATTGAAGTCAAGAAATCTTATTAATGGATCTCCATTTCAATAGAAGCATGCTACAAATATCTTAAAAAGGTTCATGATGGGAAAACATAAACCAACAAAGATTCCTATTGCAATAGAAAAAAATTGAGCAAGTAAGATGATGGATTGTTAGTCTATTCAACATTGTATAAAATCCTTCTAGTTAGCCCCATGTATCTTATTGTACATAGGCCTAATGTTATTTATGTAAGGTTATGTCTTCCAGATCCATCGCATTTTGTTGTTTTATGTATCGACGTTTCGAAACATCGATACATAAAACAACAAAATGCGATAGATACGGAAGACATAACCTCACAAAATGCAAATCACAGAAGTCTCAAATCCATTATTTATGTAGTTAGTTATATTACCAAATTAATGGAGTCTCCCAAGGAAACCCACTTGAATGTTTGAAAAGGAATCTTAAGGTATGTTTTTGGTACAACTGAATATGGATTGTAATACATAAGTTTTTAAGAAAACAAAAAATATACAAAAATATTTTTTTTCTATTAGTATTCATGGGAGGAAAATCAAATCAAGGTATACTACTCATTCGGAAACAAATTTGATCTCATGCGTTTCTCAAAAACATATAATTTTCTCAATATGTTGTGCACAAGAAGAATATGTAGCAACTACTGTAAGATCATGGTGTAGTATGGAAGATAAGGCCTTTAAATGAACTTGTACATGTGTATACGATGACAACCTCTATTTTCTCTCACTAATCATGAACCTCATTCGAAGGTTTGATACATTGGCACATCAAATTCTAAATGTGTTGGATCTAGAAGGTGGAACTCAAAACAATTATTTACTTGCATTGTTAGAGAACTATGTGTTTCATAAGAAAAGAAAGAACATTGACACTCACTATCATTTCATTCACAGTTGTTATCTTTTCAATTTGGTGGATCTAGTGATCAAGTAGCATATATCTTCACCAAGTAATTGAGAACGATTCCTTTTGAGTTTGAGAGAAAAAAACCTACGCATTCTATAATAATTGATGGGTAGTATTAAAATATATTATTTCTTATTCCAATAAGTTGAATCGACTTCCCTTCTGCAAGGTCAGTTATCTACAGTTGTGAATCACTCCTTAACAAAATATTATTTTCTTACGCCTTGGTCTATGGGGATTGAAAAGCTAACACATTCGCCAATCAAAACTAGTAACAAAAAGGGGTTTGACAATGTTCACACAACAAGGTACTCAAGTTTGCTATAAAAATTCTTTATTAATTATAAATACTAAAAATTAACACTCTAAAGCACAAATAATATTCTTCACAAGTTTGGAAATAAAATAGCAAAGCGTCACTAACAACCACACAAGGGTTGGGCCTCCATTTGCAGACTTCGATTGTAATTAACTCACCAGTGATAGTAGAAAATATAAGGTATAGTACAGTTTAATTAACACTCAATTTCACCACACATCGTACACGCACTACACAAACTAGTACAGACCACCCACACATAGCACAACTTATGGTCTTCACAGAGTTGATAGTTTTAAATGCATTCAACACATACATCAAAAACTATAACACATGGCCTAATTTTGAACAGATATATGAAAACTCAGAAATGCTCACAAATCACATGCCACATTACCATATACCCGTTGTGATTAAACACATCCTTCGACTCTATATTAAACATTCTAAACACTTCAACAACCATTATGAAAACCATGTTAAGCTACAATTTTATAGGCATAGGGGTGAATATGTTCAACTCTATAACATATTTGAACAAATAATAAATCCCCTTCCTAAGGCATACAATCACCACATTTCTTGACACATACATATTTGACATCAAAACATACAACCATGACATTTGTTAACACATCCATTTTGTCACTATAAATTTACTCAACAAGTGCAACCCTAAAGAAATAAAATTAACGTTTTAGACAGAAAAATGAAAATACAAAGGAATTTAAACAATTTGATCATTAATCAAACTCAACATAAATTAAAATGACCAATTACACCATATGGGAATGTGCAACCCAAGCCCCTAAGCCTGTTCCTTTTCTCGTAGCGCTGGAGCTTCTCCTCTCTTCTCCTCTATCTCTTCTCCCTCTCATGCACACTACCCATTTTCTCAAACACTCTTCCTCTTCAAAAAGAAAAGTACACGGGATAACCAAGTGTCACAAGTGATGATCCATTTCCTCTTCTCACAAAATAAGGGAAACTGGAATTACATTTACATTAGGAAATATTTCCTCCAACCTATTCTAAAGCGAACTCACATCCTAATGTAAATATTTACAAAAAATTTTAAATTTCCCGTACCATCTCATGCGGCCATCCAATCACAATGAAAAGCTTTAGTCCAGTCTTCATCGGACTTTGTGCTCCATCTATGCACCTGAATCAAAATGAATGAGAAACAAAGATATAATGAAGCAAAGTATATCATATTAGTTAGTTAAAATGTTTTGTGGTTTGTTTCTTAATTCACATAATCATTGTTACAATTTATAGCATATTAATTGTATGTTATAGAGACAAATAAGGAGAACAAAGACAATAATGTAAAGACTGAGAAACAAAGCTATAATAAAGAACAAAATATAATATTAGTTACTTATAATTTGTCTCCTTGTTTTCCTTATTATTTAATGATTTTTATTCTTTTTCAAAATTCAAACTATTTTATATGTTTAATTTAGAGACAAGTAAAGAGAACAAATATGACAATGAGGTGCAAAGTTATAATAATGAAGATAATGTCATAGCAAGTACTTATAATGTGTCTTCTTGTTTTTCTTATTATTCTTCAAATTTTAATGTTTTTTACTACCATAACAATATATTTGTATTATAGGAACAAATAAAAATAACAAAACTAACAATCAAAATCATTTATGTATTTATCTTTAAAGGTGACATTGCTAATGTTTTTTATCATTCCAAAATTTCTATTGAATATATATTATATTACGTAATTTGATCATAACAAGTATTATTGGTATTTAAATGAAGTTTTAATTACTCGAGTACTTATAAATATGATAAAAGATATTATTATTTCATATATAAATAGTGGAAACAACACTCAAGGTCAGAGTATTGTTTGAGTAGTTTTTTTAGTAATTTTTGTACCATGAGTAAATTGATTTGACTAGATTATTTGTTATTGTATTGCAGCTCGAATAAGTAAAAAGATATTATTTATTTTTGAATTAAAGTGCATTTTTTATCATATCATCAATGATGAAGCAACAAATAAAGGACATATTGAGAAAATAGGAATTGATGCAAGTTACACAATAGAGAAAAACATATTTTGTATTCATCCACATGAAAATTAAAAATTGAAATTTGTTTCAAAAATGAATCTCTTGAAATTGTAATTTGGACAACAAATTTGAAACAAAACACAGCAAGAGTTCTAAAAATGTTGATTTTAGAGATATTACAAGATCCACTTGTGTTTATGTGGATTTATTTAGACTGAAAACGTTGATTTTAGAGATATTACAAGATCCACTTGTGTTTATGTGGATTTATTCAGACTGTAAACCACAAAAGGGACATAAGGCCATTGGCAATCCAAGAATAGGTATGCACACTAAACCATTGAAAAAGGTGTAGGAAACACATACCCAATATGATGCAACCAATACTATTATACTAGTTTGTTCACTTGAGATAGTGAAAGAAAATCAAAAAAAAAATATGATTCTTCCCCCTCCATACATGGAAATAAATAAAGCAGATAATTAGTTGATCAATGAGATATGGAGAATATTGAATAAACTAAATAACCCAACAGATGTGTGAGCTACTTTGAAGGATGTTCAATCAAATTTAATAGTATCGTAACATGACTAGTATCTATTTCATGTTATTATATGTATGGAATCATGGATTATTATTATATATTTTTAACCCTTTTAAATTTAATTTCACTTCTATTTCATAATAATAATAAAAGAATTGTTGATTGGGTTTGTCATCAGTGGAATAAAATAACTTTATTTTCTTTATTTTTGGTGAGATATTGTGTTGATAACATTTTTGTTTTCAATTGTGGTTTAAGTTATCATCATACATATTATAAATTAGTAGTGTGAAGAATGATTAGGTACATTATTATAAACTTTTATATTACATATATGTTGAAAAACTATATTAGGATGTATGGAGCACCAACAATGGGCATTGAATTTGTATTGTAAGAAGCACGAAAAACAAATAAAGTAGAGACTGTAGAAATTAGCATATAATTAATCAACTTTGAACCTTAAGTTTTTTGTTATATTGCATGTGGAAATTAATATATAATTAGTTTGTTTACTTAGAAACCATTGGAATTTTATTTTTCAATTGCAATTAAAAAAATCATTATAAGTCTTGAAATCAATTATTTAAATGGTGGGTCAATGTGATCCTATAAGACTTACTTATTCCATACAAATTAAATACATGTATTAGGTTGTATGTATAGAGTAAACATATGATTAGTTTGTTCACTTTAATTAGGCCATTGTAATTATATTATGTGATTACCATAAACTCATTGTAAAATTCCCTTTTTATACAAATGGAAATAATTCATAATAAATACTAACATCATTTTTCAATTGTTAGGTTTTTATGTCCTTAAGCATTGAAGTGTTGAGGTGGAGATATGTTAATAACATACATGTGGTTGCAATGCAGATGTAGATGGGCATTACTATAAGCCAAAAGATGATGTTAATATTTTAAATGGAAGTAGTTTTCTTCCAATAGTAAATTGAATATGAACAAATTTTTTATATTGAAGCAGAAACAAATTGCCAATTTGGTGATAGGTGCTATTTTTAATGCCCTTTTAGCTAGGAGTGTTAATATGTTTCTTATAAAATTTATGATTTTGCAATATTGCCATTAAATGTCACTCATTGAAAAATCAAATATTGGTATAGAGGAGTTTAAATTCACATGGGAAAGGTCTCATTTCCATTTGCGAACAATATTAGATGCAAGGATAACAATACAATTTTTTCAGAAAAGGTTGACTAATGTGTGGTACCAATATGGAGATAATTATAAAAAAGAAAATGTATTGTTAATATATATAAAAGAGAATACTTATCAATTCATCTGATATTGATCAAACCACATGTTGATAAAAGCCTATACAGAAAAAGATCAAGATACTTGACTTATGGAGTTTTTATTCCTCTTTCTTATGGCACTTCATCATATCAAAGAGAAGCATGAGTACATTCAAATTTTCAATAGAACATGTACTTCATTGTAATGGATGGAGATAATTTCCTTTATAAATTTTTTCACAAGTACATTCCAATTTTGCAATACAATTTGGGCATAATTTTTTATTAATCAAATTGTATGATTTTAAAGTTTTTGAAATATATGGGTATTGTCAATTATTATTTTCTGAGGAAAAGATAAAAAATTTCTATTAATAAAGATAAAAAGTTACGATGGTAATTGTCAATTATATTAATATAAATTTTTATTATTATTTAGAACTCTTTTTGCGATGACATGCTTTTTGTAATCTGTCTGTATATTTGTGTTCTTAAATTAATTATTTTCCATTGAAATCATCTTACATGAGCATTGAGGCATGTTTTTATTTTTATTGACTTCCAATTACTTATGTGCATCAATACTCATATATAAATGTGAAATATAAGTTTTGAAATAGAGCTCATTGAAAACAAAGGTGCAATTCTTTGTAAATAAATTAAAATAATTTACTTGATAAATGTTATGTGCAGTATTCACTATTCACTATTCAATGTAATGGGAAATGTGTCAAAGTTGAATAACTTGAACATTTTGTGGCATAAGATATTTGATTTTTCAATCCATAATTTTCATAAATTTGTATACTTAAATCCATTAACGGTTGTAATTTCAGTCATACCATATTAAAAATCAATAAGGCACAAAGCCACTTATTGACTTTTTACCTATAAAATTCATTCATATGAGTGCATTAATGTGATATGAAATTTTTTGAGATAAAAAAATATTGTAGATAATTTTTCACTTCTTAAAAAAAAAAGATAATTAATAATATTTATTGCTAATTTGACTATCAAGGATTGATTGGACACTCTCATAGATAAATTAGGTCTTTCAACGTTTTCCACTATATGACATCTCATTTCATTATTTAAAGATATTTTTTTGTAAATTTGTATTTTAAATAAACAAAATTGATATCACATGAGCCAAAATTATATGATTGACTTTCACTCAGTTATTTGTGGAAATGGAAGTTTTCAATGAGGAGTGGGTGCAGATAGTGGACTATGAGCATATCCCATTTAGATGTCGTAGATGCCATGAGCATGGTTACCTGTTCAGAGACTGCCCCCTCAGTAAAGAAGATGACAAAGGGAAAATCAATACAAGGAAGGACTCAGAAAGTTTTCAGAAGGTGACTAGTAGAGGAAAAGGAGGAAAAAAGGGGCTAAAGCAACAACATAGTGAGGCGCAGAAGGTCAATTAGAATAGGTTCCAAGTGCTGGAAGAGAATGAATAAAACACAAAGGAAAATTGATCTCAGGAAGTAGGTCCCAATGAGAAAGAACGAGGATAAAATGACTCACAAACTCAAGATATGAGCTATCAAAAAGAAAGGTCAGTGAGTGAAACAGAAATGGAAACATACATGAAATGACTCATAGTGAAATAGATCTGGAAGATCATGAACTTCAAGAATTTCTTCACAAGGAAAACCTAGATTTGGAAGGATTCTTAAAGCAGGGAACCAAAGGAGGAATAGATTCACTACCCCGAGAAGAATGTAACAGAATACAACAGTTGTTTTTATGGAAAAAGTAGGAAAAAGAGTTGGAGAAAGGTAAAAACTTCACAAGCATGAGCACAGAGGTGTGAAAACTATGAAATCAACTCTACAATTAGCGACCAGAAATCCAGGAAAGAAGAGGGGCAGGAAAAAGAAAAATGAGCTAATGGAGTGCGGAAAGCTAATGATAGATTCGAGTAAGATGAAATATCTAACCAATTACTCCTTTACAAATCTTTAATTATGAAGTTCATATCTTGGAATATCAGAGGTCTAGGCTGTAAAAGAAAACAAAGAATGTTAAGTAATAAAATGAAAATAGCAACACCAAATATAATCTTCATTTAGGAAACAAAATGCTCCATTCAGACATTAAAACAAATCCATAGCAAATGGCTAAATAGATTTGAGTTTGTTGAAGTTAAAGCATAGAACACAGTAGGAGGCATTCTCATTCTATGGAATCCCCAAAAAGTCAGCATATTAGATGCAGACGCATCAAGAAATTATTTATCAGTAATTATTCAACCAGTAGGGCTTGAGGATACCTTTCTGGTCACAAATGTTTATGGTCCTCAAAGAATACATGAGAAACTCAGATTCCTAAACTCCCTGATAGATCTTAGAAGCAGACATGAAGAAATATCTTGGGCCATAGGAGGAGATTTTAACTTGATCAAATCTCTTAAGGAAAAAAAAGGTAGTACCAGATTGCTAAGTAAAGACTTAGAAAGATTTCACTCCTTCTCTGAAGATCTGAAACTGGTAGACATAGAAACACAAAATGGCCTTTTTACTTGGAATAATAAAATAGGAGGTGAGGCTCATATTGCTTCTAAGTTAGACAATTTTTTGATCTCAAAGGAGGTGATGCTCGCAAATAACATCTAGAGTTCTCCCCTTTGGACGCTCTGATCACTGGCCGATTCAACTAGAAATCAAGGGGATTGATTCTCCCAGAAATAGACCATTCAGGTTTGAAAATATTTGGCTCTCCCATCCAAATTTCATCAGCAACATTAAAAAATGGTGGGTTGAAGATTTGCAGATCTAGGGCACTGAAATAGTCCTCTTCCATAAAAGACTTCGACACATAAAACTCAGACTCATAGAATGGAACAAGAAGGATTCTGGCAACATTTTTGTGAACAAAATATTAGTGGAATTCGAACTACACGAAATTAATCAAGCACTAATCTCTGATGGTTTTAATAAAGTCAAAAGTGAGCAAGATGGTAAACACCATCAAGAATGGGACAACCTATGTAAACATGAAGAAGTCTTTTGCAGACAAAAATCTAGAATTGAATGGCTCAATGAAGGTGAACGTAATATAATTTTTTTCCATAGATCCACTATGGCAACTAGAGCTCACAATAGAATATATGTGATATTAAATGAGAATGGGGTGCTTCAGACATCTCATAAGAATATCGAAGCTGTGTTGATACAACATTTCAGAAACATCACAAAGGAAAACAATCCTGATAGAGAGAAACATATCAAAAAAATTACAAAAAATATCCCCAAGCTGGTTTCAAGAGAGGATAATTTTAACCTAAATAAACTTTTCACTGAAGAGGAATTCGGTGAGGTTATTAAAGACATGCAGAATGGCAAAGCTCCAGGACCCGATCGTTTCAATGTAGACATTTTTAAGGCTTACTGGAACATTGTCAAACAGGAAATTCTGAACATTGTGGAGGACTCTAGAAGAAACAAGACTATTCTGAAAGCCCTCAACACCTCCTTCATCTCCTTGATCGCCAGACAAGATTCAGCCTTGACTGCCAACAAGTACAAACCCATTTCTTTATGCAATGTGATATACAAGATCATATCCAATGTTTTTGCTCGTAGACTCAAACCTCTACTTCCTTCTCTAATTTTAGGGGAACAATCTAGTTATGTGGAAGGCAGACAAATCTTAAATAATATTATTCAAGCCCACGAGGTAGTTCAGTCCCTAACCGACAACAAGCATGTGGGTATGATCATGCAATTAGATATTGCCAAGGCGTATGACAAGGTGAACTAGATCTACATCAAGAAGGCCCTTACTGCTTTTGCGATCGACCACAACTGGGTCAGATGGATTATGGCTATGATAACTTTGTCTAGATTTTCCATTTTGGTAAATGGCTCTCCCTCTGAGATCTTCACTCCTTCTAGAGGTCTCAGGCAGGGAGACCCTCTCTCTCCCTTTTTATTTATCATCATGATGGAAGGACTGGGTAGTCATTTAATCAAGCCAAATCCTTAGGAAATATTAAGGGACTTCAATTAAAGGACAATGGTAAGACAATGACTCACCAACAATTTGTGGATGACACGATGCTGCAAGGAATTCCCACTGTCAAAGAAGCATTAGCATATAAAAAAATCCTGAATGATTTTTCCTTGGCCACAGGTATGGAATTTAATCTCTCCAAATCAAATTGTTTTTCTTAAATACTAATATTGCAATTCAAAGGAGCATCTCCAGGATTTTGGGCTTTCAAAGGGATTCCCTCCCCTCAAAATATTTGGGGATTCCCCTAATAGACAAGCCTTTGCACAAAAGTATATGGGAACTAGTGCTCAACAAGACGCAAGATAAAGTAAAAAAATGGACTATCAGATCTCTGGACCTTGCTGGTAGGTTGATTCTCACAAAGGTAGATCTTCAATCTATCCCTCTTTTCTTTTTATCAGCCCCCCTTTCTCCCAAAGGTGTCTTACAACAGCTCAGGAACATTCAGAGAGACTTCCTTTTGGGCAAAGATGATACAAGGAAGAAATGGGATCTTGTGACCTGGGAGAAAATCTATAAGCCCAAGACGAATGGGGGTTTGGGCTTAGATGATCAGGAAACTATGATTAAAGTTTTAGGAGCCAAACTCTAGTGGAGATGGGTTAAAGAACCAAAAGCTCAATGGGATAAGATCTGGAAAGATAAATATGCAAGCTTATGGCAAAATATGATCTCATAAGAATGTCTACAAACATAAAGGGCTCTTATATCTGGAACAAAGCCTAGGAAAATAGAAGCCTAGTTAAAAACAACAATTTCTGCGAAATCAGAGTAAGAGATCTAGCTCTCTTCTGGGAAGAAAAATGGAAACAAGAACAAACACTGTTAGAACAAGAATTTATGAGCATCAAGTAGGAAACAGACTCCCAAGGATTATTTGTTGGAAATAATACTGAGAGGGGAGGGGTGAATCAGTATTATCAAATTCTTTTCAATATGTCTTCCTGATTTATACTTAATTTAATATTTAGATATTGATCATTAACTTGTATGTTAGTACCATATAATAATGAGCATGAAACAAGAAAAACAGATAGTCACACCAAAGAACACCAGATATAAGGTAGAAACCCAATGTGGGTGAAAACCACCTGCTGCAATATCTCTCTATCTTCTTTCAATTAGAAACTTCTTTTACAATGATTTTGTACTGGTGCAGTCCTTTACCAGTACGCAGGCTGCAACCTGCAGAGAGCTACAAATCTCTCTAATTTTCCAGTCTCTCCTGGAAGGGAGCTACAACCCCCTTAGCTCTTTTACTTCTTTAAGGACAACGTTTCATGAATTTTCAAACTGGATCCAAGAAGATCAAACAATCATCAAGTATATGCAGATCACGCAATCTCCTTATGCAATCAACCAATGAATCACCCAAATCTCAGAATGTTGTAAACAGAAAAGTAATACCAGAAATCTAAACCCAAAACTCTGCAGTAATAGATAAAATGCAGTCAACAAATGTTTCAAGATAAGTCCGCAACTTCACCAAGAGGGGCCTGCGAACATCCACAGCACTTCTAAGTCTAAATTGTGCAGATCCGCACTGGTCATTCTTCTGCTCTGCGTACTTCTGCTCAGACATGCACCTTCACTGTCTGACTGACAGCGTACCCCCACAGTGTCCCTTCTTCTGCACTGTGTAACTCACACTGCACCTTCTTCTGCACTGCGTACCTCGCACTGCACCTTCTTCTGTACTGCGTGCCGCCCGCACTGCACTTTCTCCTGCGCTGCATACCTCGCACTACGCCTTTCACTGCTTTGCGTACCCCCTCACTGCGCCTTCTTCTGAATTGCATACCCCCGCACACACGCCCTGGATCGCTTGTGAACTTCTGATTATGGCCAAATTAACAGTCCTCCAATGTGCCACAGTCAGTCAGATCCACAGATCTGTTCATGCGCCCGAGAGATCACGACTTATCAATAGATTCACCTTAAGTTTTCTCCTTGATTTATATCTAGCTTTTAAAACCAATCACCCAAAATTTCAGATCTTGAGATATTCAAATTTCACAAATATCTAGCCAAGTGATCTCCTTTCCTTTTTATAGGCAAGCCTTTCACAATACCATGGTCCAAAACAATAATTACACAATACCATGAACCCAATGCTTGGGACCAATACTTTTAGATGCAATACCACGGACCAAAACCATAGGATCAAAAACTGTCGGACTAATACCATGAACCATTCATGAAGATTCCCATGTGCACGCACTTTTATGCATTGGAGAGAGTGAAACTGGGGTCCGCACCTTCTGAACGGAGCACCTTCGTGCATGTCTGCACTCATTGGTCAGCGTACCTACGAGTCCATGACTTCTTCTAGGATTACCTGTGGGTATCTTAATTTCCATGATTTTGAGAGCCTGAACTGAGATCTGCCACTAGAGTGAGTTGCCATCAAGTAAAACACCTGTGCCAAAGTACCAAACCAGAATCATAATGCTAACAATCTCCCCCTTTGGACTTGATGGCAACCTCAAGATCCTCAACATCATTCTCCCCCTTTGACATCAAGGGCAAAGGATTATGCTCCCCCTGAGAACATGCTTAAGTCTTTGCTCTGCTGATAATGCTCCCCGTGACCAGATCCATAATCCACCATAATCCACCATAAATTTATTCAAGAAGAACCATAATCCACCATGACCATGAAAGAGATAGAGACATATTGCAGCGATGTTCAGATCAGCATCCATGTTCTCCTTCTGTGCTACCATAATGCCAACAATGCATTATATGTTCTCCCCCTAAACCTGTGCCATTCGATCTACGACCAATCCATAAACCAACAAATGTACGCGTATACCCCATATAAACCTTGCGTACAATCAACAGATGAGATTCAACAACAAGATGATGCATCAACTACCCCCAGCTTTTGCCTGAGGTATTCAAAGGTCTCCCTGGGCAATGGTTTGGTGAGTATATCAGCAACTTGTTCCTTAGAAGGAACATACTCCAACTTGACTTTTTGTTCAAGCACTTGTTCCCTCAGAAAGTGATACTTGATCGATATGTCCTTGGTCTTTGAATGCATCACTATGTTCTTTGAAATGCTGATTGCACTTGTATTATCACATAAGATGGAGATAGGTGGTCTACAAGTGATTTGAAAATCTTGCAAGGTCTGCATCATCCAAAGGAGTTGAGTGTAGCAAGATGAAACAACCACATATTCTTCTTCAGCTGTAGATAAAGCAATCAAACTCTATTCCTTACTGAACCAAGATACTAATCTGGAACCCATAAAGAATGCACCACCACTTGTGCTCTTCCTGTCATCCACACTTCCGGCCCAATCTGCATCTGTATAAGCATTGAAGTGTGAGATCTGTATCTTCTAGCATACATAAGCCATTAGTTTTGAGTTCCTTGAAGGTACTTAAAGATTCTCTTCACTGCCTGAAGATGAGTTTCCTTTGGATTTGCCTGAAATCTTCCAACTATTCCCACTGCATGCATGATGTCTAGTCGGGTACCTTTCAAATAAAGTAGACTTCCAATCATAGACCTGTAGGTTGGTTGATGCACTGGTGCTGATTCATCATTTGCACTGAGGCTGCATCCTGTGACCATGGGGTTACATACTGGTTTTGCATCCTCCATGCCATATTTCTTCAAAATCTACTTGAGATACTTAGTTTGAGACAAGAAGATCCCGCCTTCATTTTGTTGGATTTGCAATCCAAGAAAGTATGTCAGTTCTCCAAGCAAAGACATTTCGAATTCTTTCTGCATCACCAAGGCAAAGCTTTGACTCATAGGTTCTTCATTGCTGCCAAAGATAATTTCATCTACATACACAACAAGTATTAGCAATTTGTCATTTTCAATTTTTATATAAAGATTGCTATTTGCTGATCCTTTTGAAAAACCTTGTTGATGAAGATATTTGTCCAAACGATAGTACCAAGCCTTGGAGCTTGTTTAAGACCATAGAGAGCCTTTTTCAATCTGCATACAAGATTTGGATTATTCCCAAGGATGAAACCATCTGGTTGCTCAATGTACACTTCTTCTTCTAAGTCCCCATTCAGAATGGCAGATTTTACGTCCATTTGAAAAACTTTGAAATTCTGAAAGCTTGAGAGAGCAAGGAACATTCGGATGGCCTCAAGTCTAGCAACCAGAGCAAAAGTTTCTTCAAACTCTATCCCTTCTTGTTGAGCATACCCTTTACAAACAAGTCTAGCTTTGTTTCTAATAACTTCCCCATTCTCATTCAACTTGTTCTTGAAGATCCATTTTGTCCCTATGACATTCTTATCTTTTGGTCTAGGAACCAACTCCCAAGTGTTGTTCTTTTCAATTTGCTCAAGTTCTTCATCCATTGCCTTGACCCAGCTTTCATCTTTGCATGCCTCTTTTATATTTTGTGGCTCAGTGGAGGAAAGCAATGCCAAATAGCTTGAGGCTTCTTCAATTGTTCTTCTAGTTTGTACACCTGCTTCCTTTTGCCCCAAAATCTGAGATTCAGGATGATTCTTTTGAACATACCTAGATGGAGTCTTCTCTTCTATTCTTATCTGTTCTTTTGGTGCCTCTTGAGGTTCTTCTTCATCATATGTCTTATTTGGAGAGTAATCTTCATCTTCTTCAATATCTTCATGATTTACTTGCCTGAGGATGTATCCTTTTTCATCAACCACTACGTCAATGCTGTCAACAATTATTCCAAGTCTTTTATTATAGCACTTATATGCTTTACTATAGGGAGAATATCCAAGGAGAATGCCTTCATCTGCTCTAGGTTCAAGTTTTCCGAGATGTTCATCCATATTATTAATATAGCATTTGCTCCCAAAAATTTTGAAATGCTTTACCGAAGGAGTTTTACCATACCAGAGCTCATGTGGAGTTTGAGTTTTGTTCACTCGAATATTTGTTTTGTTGAGAAAAACAACCGCAGCATATGCAGCTTCACCCCAGAAGGTTGTGGGAGTTCCAGACTCATCAAGCATAGCACGGGCCATTTGTTGGACAGTCTGTTCATCCTTTCCACCACTCCATTTTGCTGAGGAGTCCTAGCTGTAGAGAATTCCCTTCTTATTCCATGCTCTTCATAGAAATCGAAAAATTCATTTGAGGTAAACTCCCCACCTCTGTCGGACCTAAGACATTTAATTTTGTAATCTGATTCATTTTCAACCAAGGCTTTGAAGGAATGGAACTTTTCAAATGCTTCATCCTTGTGCTTCATAAGTCCTAACCAAACCATCCTGGAGAAGTCGTCAATGAATAATATAAGGTATTCTTCTCCTCAAGGTGACCTTGTCCTAAATGGACCACATACATCTGTATGAACTAGCTCAAGAGGCCTGCTAGCTGATCCTTCCTTCTCAGGGAAGTTAGTTCTAGTTTGCTTCCCAAACTGACATGATTTACATATGGTGTTGTTAGGAATTTTGATGTCTGGAAGACCACGAACTGCCTGGTACTTCCATGCTTTCCTTATTTGTGAAAAGATTAGATGCCCCAACCTCCAGTGCCATAACCAGTGTTCATCATTCTTGCTCAAGTAACATTGTTGTTATCCTTCTTCAAATATGTATAGGTTGTTTGGAGTTCTTTTGCCTTTGATTACTGTTCTTCCTGTATCAAGATCACGGACACTACACCCATCTGATCGAAATATCACCTCGGTCCCATTATCGCACATCTGACTGACACTCAATAAATTATGTTTCAAGCCATCAACATACAGAACATTTCCAGCTTTGACATCCTCTTTCAACTGAGAAATGCCTTTTCCTTTTATGGTTGCTGGGGTATCATTTCCAAAAGAAACTTTCTTTCCCTTTTCTAAAGCAGTATATGATTCAAGTTTTTCTTTATCACCTGTCATATGCTTTGAACATCCGCTGTCGATGTACCATTGATTTTCCTATCCTTCCGCATATAAGGCTATCCCACATCTTTCTGGTTGGGGTTCCTTCATTCTCCATGTTTTGGCACTTGAGGTTTGGTCCTTCTGAGATGTCTTCCAAAACCTGCTCCTGCATTCAGAATCTTCATGACCAAAATTATTACAAATAGAGCATTCAATTTCACTTTCAAGGACGGAAAATTTGTTATAGGTCCTCTTCGTGATTGCAGGCATACTTCTTTGTTTTTGAGCTTCTTTAGTCATGATTGTCTTATAGGCAACACATTGAGCTGCTTTGTAACCAAAGTTATGGCAAGAGAAACATTGGCCATTGAAGAAATTCCTACAACTATCATCCAACCGATTGTAGTTTCTACTGACATCCATTCTTGAAGAAAATTGGGAAGATCTTACCAGTGGCTGGTTGTAGCTTCTGTTTGTCCTAAGGTAGCATGCCCCCGATTTTCTTGATAGTCTTTGTTCATCCTTGAGGAAGTCTTTCCCTGATTTACCTGATGATTTCTATTAGGCCTTTGCTCACTCCTTCTTGCTGCATCAAGATAACTTTTGGAGGTGGAGGCTTGAGATGATTCTCCATTATACCCCAGACCTGTCTTGAATAGAGGGGAACGCTGCACACTGATAATCTCATCCAAAGTTTCAGATCCTTTAACAAATTTAAGATTAAGGGGCTTTGTTTTCTCAATTTCTTTTCTAAGGCCAACAATTTCACATTCTAACTTCTGAAGAGATTTTTCTTTCTCATCAAGTTGAGATTGTAAAGAGTCAATGATCACATTACTTTCATCTAAACATCTTTTGAGTGTAGTAATCTCATCATAAAAACCATCCACATCTATAACATCCATGTAATAATCATATTCAAAGGCCATTAAAAGCTTATAGTGGTTACCTCGTTCATCTTCATCGCTATTTGATAGTCCATCACTATCTTCATGAGTGTAGTAACTTTTCTTATTTGCATTCTGTTTCTTGTTCCATCTAACAGGTTCCTTCCCCTTGTCAATCTTATCTTTGTGAGGACATTTGGCAGCATAGTGACCTACTCTTCCACAAGAAAAGCATTTGAATGGTAACTTACCTCGAAAACGTCCAGTGCCCCGTTGAAGATTTTTGACAAAATTTGATTCTTCTTCTTCTTCTGATATGTGTCCAGACTCATAGTAGTTTCCTTTGCCAGAAGCCTTGAAGGAAGCTTCTCTCCTGTTTGAAGGTCCACCTTTCCTCATTTCATAAGCAGTTAGAATTCCATGCAGCTGTGACATTTTAAGGTCTTGAAGCTTTTCTTTTTCTTCTATAGCAGAAACTTTAGATTCAAATCTA
>APFE030490726.1:0-24518 GCA_000404065.3 Pinus taeda
CCAATACAAGATTCAGAAATATACAAGAATATGGAGGAAAACTCAAATAGCTTTATTGATAGAAGTAGTGGAAGAGAGGATTACAACCCAGTGGTCTAACCTAGTGCCATCCTCCTAGCATGAAAGTCCTCTTCACCTCATGAAAAGCTAGATCACCCAACACTACAATGTTTCACAGAGAAACCAACAACACTTTCTTACAAAAATACAAAATTCTAGCCTCCGGATCTCTAGGATGAGGGAACCATATATAGATATTTGTAGGTGGGTGAGTCAGCTTTTGGGATTTTGATTAGTGTCATTTCACTGATAGTTCTTGGTTCCACTTGGAGATTTCATGATCTCTTACTCATCCCTGGGAAAATTCAGAGAGGCAAGTGTCAAATGAGCAATTTTTAAAGGATTCTCTGGGTTTCCACCTAGAAAACTACCTCTGCCATTTATCTGCTCTCACTCATCACACCCTACAAAAGGGATTTTCAGTATGCATCACGCCCATTTCATGTGATCGGTGAGATATATCACATCCTCAGCATGGAGCAGTCTGTATGGTCTAGTTTTGACCAATTCTAAGTAATTTTTCAAGGAGAACTTCTAGGAAATGATGTAATCAGCTGACCTTGTACCTTTAGGGTATGAAACACCACTTTTAGGGGTTTAGAATCCCTTGGTTTATGGACATATGTGATTAGCGTTCTAGTGCCCAAATATTTCTATAACAGTTGCTCCCTAAAGCATGAGGTCGTAAATCTTCTAATGTCGCGTGAAATGCTTTGTCATGAGGATCTGAGGTTTTTTGAACTGGAAGATGACCTGTAATAAGATACAATATAATAAATTATCTTCATAATATTTTCATGATCTAGCTGAGGCGAGCATTCCCATGCTCAACTTTAAATTAATTTTCATGTACATAGGACAGACAACTGTCTGTGTGGCAGACTGATGATTCTGGTAGAGCCATCATCCCTTGGCTTGGATGATTATCTGCGCAGTTATGATGTACATTTGATGTCTTTATTTTTTCTGAATATATCGCAGCCCGGATGGATGAAACTAGATCTAGGGTCTTCAAACTCATTCAATCTTCACCCGAAGTACAAGTCGATCCATGTGGAAAGATGTTCTGATGTCGAACATGGAAAGACATTACCTGATTACCAGCCAATGATGTAAGCTATTAACACGCACGAGAGGAATCACCGATAATGATGATCATCCTCAAGGTACTGCAGTACAATTCACATGGTGTGAATACATGAGTCGATGTCAAACACCACGTAAAATATTTCGATCAAAGGCCATTGATGTAAACCTCTCGCCGGAAGTGAGAAACTTGCCATTGAGGCATGCAAGGTTCAAAGTACTGAAAGGGTTGTTCCTAAGTCGACTTCTTGGATAATGCGTTGATGCCAATAAGAAGTGACCCATCATAGGAGGGCCTTAATGAATCCCACATCTATGACACAAAACGAAGCAAATGATTTTGTGGTGGTGAAAACGATCTGATGATACAAGGTTCAGGGTGGTGGTCATGAAAGAATGGAGTGTAAAGGTATTGCAGTGGATGAGGTGTAAGCTGGGTTGGTGAACTCTCTGAGCGATTTCTCTTGAACATATCAGTGACAATGAAATGGATTGGTAGTGTTAACCCCAAATGGATGGTACAGAGGACCAATGGTAATATGATCACTGAACAGAGTAACCCAACCCAACTCAATCATGGTGATGGAGTGAAAGTGTCATGTTCAAGAGCAACCTGCTACCAATAAAGTTCTTCAAGTTTTCTTCCCAATTTTTCCCCAGTCATTTCTGACCAGTACCTCTTTATTTTTGTCAAGCTTGAGGATGATAACATATGCTTGTTCTATAATTTTCCCTTTGAGCAAACCTATCGCTATGTTTTAGTGAGCCTAGTGACAGTGAAACTTACTCTTTTCTGTAATGGACAAGTTCACCACTATTGTTTTAACGAGTTAACGACAAATATAACTCGGTCCTTTTCAGTTTTAGAGAGTTTGAAAAGAGACTAAAAGGAAACTCCAGTAATCCTTTTTTGTAGTATAATCCCTTAAGTTCGAAAAAGTATAAAATAATATGAAAGGGATGACTTTTCTGATCACTTTAACGAGTTGAAAAAGACAAGCGCTAGATATTTTTGTGTAATAATCCCTCAGGTCGAAAAAGATTAAAATATAGAGAAGGGATGGTACTTCCAATCACTTTAATGAGTTGGAGAGGTCAATTGCTCGACAATCCTTTTATATCTTACGAGTCTAAAAAGAGCTTAAAAAAGACTCATCTTTGAGGAACGAGTGATATTTTCAGGTAGCATTTGGTTCCATGTAAGGTTTGGAACTTTTCAATTATAGTAGTGTAAAGAAGATGGCTAACATAATCACTCATTGCAACCACTCCTCAAAAGGGTGAACAATCAGGTGGAGGCGGATGATCGGCTAAAAAGTGGAGGTGATGGTAAGAACATGACTAAGGCTCAAAAGCTGATAGTAATGCAATCACAAAGGTTATTTACCGAAAGTGGGTTCATTTTTTAATGAGCTTGAACTCTGGGGGAACTTATGCTCATAACTAAGTTTATTTTTTAACGAGCTTGAACTTTGCGGAAACATTGGTCATGCCAGTCGTATATTAAGGATGTCTCTCATTAGTAGGTTTGTTTTTTAGGGAGCTTGCCCCATGCGCAACTTTGCTCGGGAGCCTTTTGTATGCAAGCTAGGAATGACCAACTACTGCCCTAGGGGTTAAAGAATTACTGAGGTTAGGTAGGATAACTTCTCAAAGGGAAACCTTTCCTTTACTTTTCCATTTCCGTCGGTCCTGGCAAAGGTGAGTGGTTGACTAGACCAATCACCTAACTTAAGCAGTTGAAGTTAGTAAAATACTACGGGGTTAGATTTATGTTGGTCATTTTTCACTTGCGTAGTTTGCATGCCCCCAAGTATAAATAGAAGTAGACTTTCCATATTACCATATGGAAGTTCTTGCATTAAAGCAAGGTTGTTTCATCCGCATTTGCAGACAAAACAATTCCTTGGCTCTGTCCATTGAAATAGACAAAGGTGAATGGTGGGAGGTTCCACCCACATAACATTTGATGAGGGAATCCTTTTCCAGTCTAATCCCATTTTCCTACACGAATGGGTGTGTCAAACTAGTCATATATCCTATGTGGATACCTACCTTATATCTGGTTTTTTCCTGCCAAAGCAGACCATGGTGCATGCCCCCTGGGTTTAGTCACATTCACCAAATCACTCGCATTCATCAGGTGGACAGACTGGAGGTTTATGAGACATTCCTTGTGCAAAAAGACTAGTTAGGGATGGCATTTGACTAGTAGCTATGTTTGAACTGAGGAATGAAAGTCGGTCAATGAGATGGACCATTCTGCCTTCATACGGGAGACACATCACTCGAAAGAGTGAGGAAACAATAGCTCCCATGATGTAAATGTAGTCACGTCCAAGGAGTAGATTGTAATCTAGAGGCCCTTGGAATAACATCACATTTAGATGAATGGTTTTCCTTCTCAATGTTATAGGCAAATATGGAAGGATCCCTAACGGTCGACTGGTTCCTTTGTTAAAGCCTAACAGATTTTGAATCTCAGGTAGAAGCGATGGTGAACCAAGTGCTTTCCAAGCAATTTAGGAAAGGATACTCACAGAAGCCCCTTCATCTATGATAGTACCAACCATAATCATTCTGTAAGCTTGTACTATGATTCAGAATGGTACATTAGATGGTAGGTAGGGTCTCCCTAGTAGATTCCAATCGAAGGAAATGACTAGATTGCTTGGAGGAGGGACCGAATAAAAAGCCGGATGAATCTCTAACGAACTTCCTTCCAGTAGTAAAGCAATAGGTAGATTGCCCCCATGTTCGTCAGATTCTGTGTTAACAAAAATAATTTGAACAATGTCTTTCTCATTCTCTTTGGTGACTGTATCATCTGAAGGTGGACCTTCTGAAGACAAGACTGGGTTGACTGTCATCTCAATCTGTTGACTTTGGTCTGGTATGGACTTAGAGGGTTTATCTTCAATGGGAGGTACTTCAACTGACAACAAAGGTGTTTCAGTTAGATTTTCAACTAGCGATGGACTCGGTAAGAGTTTCTTGTATCTAGGAGGAAGTCGCTACGGTGAAGCAGGACGGTTATCCAAGACTCTTTTAGATTCGTCCAAGAAAGGACAATGGTGGAGGGCATGATTGCCTTCACATAGTCTACAAGGAAATTTAGATCTTCCTTTCTGTCCATTGACTTCGGTTTCACTAGTTGATGGTGTGCTCTCAACATGATTTTCAAAGGTTGAAGACACTGGATTGTGCAAGCGGGGGGACCAGTCCCTTAAGATCTGCGAGATGCAAGGACAATCTCGATGATACTGGTCTCCTTTGCAAATGACACATGGAGATTTATGTTTGGATAGTGCAGTGTGTGGATTTTCACCAAACGATGCATGGTTGCCCCCTTTTTCCATTGGCTTCTTCTTCTTCTTATTCTTCTCCTCCCCTTCTTCTTCTTCTCAGTTACTTGGTTTTTAGTGTTACTAGCTTCACCAAGTGAAGAGGAATAAGGAGAGGGAGAAACAAGCGAAGTAGAAGGTGGGAGAGTGACTTTAGTATCATCTAGTTGCTGATTTGATTACTGAGAAATTATGGTGTTTTGAATGATAGAGGTTGAGAAAAGCCATACTGGCAGGCCAATTGTGAGTCCTGGAAGGGACAATGTAGCCATACGTGGAGCACCAACATCCCCTCAAGAAGAGAAAGGACTAGGATTCCCCCCAAGGGGAAATCCTTGATTGGTGGACTCCATTTTCTCAACCTAAGGCCAACGAGGGAACAGTGATGTTATTCCAATTAAAATAAATTTTATGACGCTTTGACACAACTTGCTTTTTAAATTTTTAAGAGTTGAAAAAAAGCTAAAGATGACTCTAGTCACCTTCGATTTTTAATGAGCCTGAAGTGACAAGTGCTCAGATGGACCTTTTCTTTTAAGGAGTCTGAAAAGGAATGAAAGTGACTATTCTGGACATCTAGACAGAGGGATTAGAAAACCAATCGCAAAACTACAGAATACTTTTTACGTACAACAGTCAATCTTCCTAAATGATATGTTCAGTGCATTGTGATCAATAGGGCCGCAGACATGGCTTCCTAAGGATAAAGGATATAGCCTATTGTGGTATCCTAATATATACATGATGGTACATGAGAGCACAAGTCAGTACTGGCACTTGTCGTATCAAAGAGGAGGAATCACCCAACCTACGATGAAAATGATAGTTACCAAGCTTTACGACGTCGGAATTCGTCTATAGCCTAGACTTCTAGATGTTGTGCGTTAGGTTCCAAAGCATTTTTATGTTCATTGAGGTTTATTTTACAATTGATATTTCTTAAGAAGTTTGACTTTAAGGTTCACCACATGATGTAGATATACAATTCCTAAATATGCAATCTAAGATGATAAACAGTCGTTTACTTTCTTTTAGCAATGAAAATCCTAGCTACTAAGGAAAGAGAAGTACAATTCTTTCAACATAGAGTAGAGAAAACACACTAAGATGCACTGTCCTAAATCAATTTCCACATGCAGTCTAAATGAAAATGCACATGCATGTATTTGTTTTTCAGTTTCCTTAATGTGAGAATGACAAAAAGAAAACTAAGTATAGATCTGAACTATCTTTCCTCAAAGCGGCACTTTAGAAATTTCTTTTCAAAAATGAAAGGAAGATTTAGACGACACTTTCAATTTCAACTTGAAAACTTCTTTTGACACTTCAAAGAATTGATGATTCAAATCAAATACAATAGAAAAAGTGTAATCGACTATCTAAAAGAGGAATACTTTATGACACTCTTTTTTTTGACTGAAAATGACACTAACACTTTCAAATCAAAATACAACAGTTCGATTAAGATACTTTTTGCAAAGGAGGACTCTAAATGATGAAAAATGCATAAAAAACATTCACAATTCCTTATCAATGGAGGCTGAATAATGCAAAGGAAGAAGGTTTCAACAATGATATACTGATCATAGATAGCAAAAGTACTGAATAGAGCTGCAAACAATGAAGAAAAAAACCAAAATCTGGAGGCAAAAATAGTCTCATTCAATCATTGCACCTATAACACAAGGAAACATGGATGCATCTCACCTGCAACACACGGGAGATGTGATGCATCCAAGTTGCCAATGAGAGACAGTGTGATGGTCCAGGGACGAGACTGAGCTTGGTTTTCACTCACAGTTTGCAACGAATTTTAGGGATTTAAGCTGAGCTAATGATAGATAGTAAACACAAATTATAGGGGCTGATCTAATGAGGTTATTTGAGCTACCACTAGGGAACTTAGGATGTTTTCAAGTCAGATGTTCAGTTCATAATCTAACCCAGAGATTGACTGAAGCAGCATTGATCTACTTTGTAGTTGTATAGCAAAATCAGTTCGAAGACTAGCTGGCTTAACTTCATGCTCCGTCTATAGTTTATAAAGCAAACAATAGTGACTAGCAATCAAACTATTCGCTCCCTAGTGGAGTCTCCATTTTGTTATCGGGAAAACTAGTGTCCATTTAGAGCTGCTAGTCCCACTAAGATGGGTAGCTATCGTAGAAACAAACAAACTAAAGTTACTTGTGTTTTCCTTTATGAGAGATAGATGAGAGTGAAGCAGAGAGTACCAACCTTAGTGTTTCGGTTGGCTCCTTTCTTGTTTCCTCCCCCTTTGATAGAGCTTCGCCACTCTTTCCTCACTTGTCCCACTTCAAAGAACACCTGTAGAGTCAAAGCAACTTAATATCATCAAATCATAGAGATCTATAACCATAAACAATATAGGATTAGATGTATATTAACCATATAAATGCATACACCAATACAAGATTCAGAAATATACAAGAATTTGGAGGAAAACTCAAATAGGTTTATTGATAGAAGTAGTAGAAGAGAGGACTACAACCCAGCAATCTCACCCAGTGCCATCCTCCCAACATAAATCCCCCTTCACCTCATGAAAAGTTAGATCACCCAACACTACAATGTCTCATAGAGAAACCACCAGCATTTCCTTACAAAAATACAAAATTCCAGCCTCTGGATCTCTAGGATGAGGGATCCATATATAGATATTTGCAGGTGGGTGAGTCAGCTTCTAGGATTTTGATTAGTGTCATTTCACTAATAGTTCTTGGTTCCACTTGGAGATTTCATGATCTATTACTCATCCCTAGGTGAATTCAGAGACGAAAGCGTCAAATGAGTAGATTCTAGAAGATTCTCTGGGTTTCCACCTAGCAAACTGCCTCTGCCATTTGTCTACTCTCACTCATCGCACTATACAGAAGGGATTTTCAGTATGCATCGCACCCTTTGCATGTGAGAGGTGAGATGCATTGCACCTTCAGCATGGAGCAGTCTGTATGGTCCAGTTTTGACTAGTTTTGAGCAGTTTTTCAGGGAGAACTTCTGGGAAATGATGTAATCATCTAACCTTGTTCCTTTAGGGTATGAAACAACACTTTTAGGGGTTTAGAATCCCTTGTTTTATGCACATATGTGATTTGGGTTGCAGTGCCCAAATATGTCTATAACTGTGGGGAAAAGAGAGCTTTGTAGTGGAAGAAGAAGCCTACATTAGTGAGGATGGTTACTACAATGCAAGATAAGTGTAAATGCAAAAAATATTGTGTGATATTTGTAGTGCATATATCTAGTGACAAGGGAAAAGATGTTGAGGATGCAAAAATATTCAAGAGGTAGTCTATATTGCAATGGTATCAAGATGTTCTTTTCTAGAAGATATTTGAGAGTTACTTCCTCACAGGGAAGTGGATTTCTCTATTGAGTTGGTCCCAGGGGAAGCACCAACATCAAAGGCACCTTACAGGATGAGCACTCCAGAGCTAGTAGAACTCAAATTGTAGTTAAAGGAGATGCTTGACAAGGGATACATTAGGCCAAGCATATCGCCTTAGGGTCCACTAATGTTGTTCGTAAAGACGAAATATGGTACTCTCAGATTGTACATTGATTACAGGAATATGAACAAGGTAACGGTCAAGAACAGGTATCCATTGTCGAGGATCGATGATTTGTTTTATCAGTTGAATGGAGAAATAATTTTCTCTAAGACCAACTTCAGATCAGGATACCATGAGGTACGATCAAGGAAGAGGATATCTTCAAGACTATGTTCAAGACTAGGTATGGGCATTATGAGTTTGTTTTAGTTCCATTCGATTTTACTAATGCTCCCACTACATTTATGTGTTTGATAAACAGTGTTATATGTCCTTATTTGGAAATTTTTTTTAATGTATTCATTGATTACATATTGGTATATTCTAAAAATGAGGAAGAACATGCTGACCATTTAGCAACAATTTTGATATTTCTAAGAGAGCATCAATTGTATGCTAAGCTTAGCAAGTGCAGATTCTTTTAGACAAAGGTGCATTACTTGGGACATGTCTTTACCAAGGAAGGCAACGCAGTAGATCGAGAAAGGGTAAGGACCATCATGGAGTGGGAAGCTCCTAACAATGTTGATAAGGTGAGATCATTCATGGGATTGGAAGGTTACTACAGGGGCTCCATCAGGAACTTCTCATGCATTGCATATCCTATCACATCATTATATAGTAAAGGTAATAAGTTTGAATGGATGGAAGAATGTGAAGCTAGTTTTGAGCAACTCAAGTAGTTGTTGTCACATGCACCAGTGCTAAAGCTTGCAACTTAGGACAAGGAGTTTGTAATGTGTACAAATTCTTACAAGAGAGGAATTGGTTGAGTTCTCATACAAGAAGGATAGGTAGTGTACTATGAGTCATGGAAACTGAATGAGCACAAGAAAAACTATCTGATGCATGATCTTGAGCTAGCAGCGATCATACATGCATTGAAGATGTGGAGGTACTATCTTCTTTGTAGGAGGTTTGTGTTGGTGAGAGATCATAGTGGGTTGAGGTATTTGTTTGACCAGCCGAATCTAAATTCCAGGCAAGCTAGATAGTTGGCCACCCTTAGTTAGTTCAAATTTGAGATCTGGTACAGCAAAAGAAAGGAGAACTGGGTTATAGACGCTCTTAATAGGAAGGTATAGGTAAATCATATAGCAGCTATGAGATCTTATGGTAAAAAGTTACAAGATAGGATCTTGCAAGTAGGACATCAGGATGAAAAGTACAAGGAGATCATGCACATGTTACAATAGGGTACAGGTACAGGTACATGTATAGATATAGGTACACGTATAAGTACAGGTGATCAAGGTGCAGACTATCATCTCACAAGAGATGGTTTTGCGAGATTTAGGGATATGATATATTTGTCAAATTGCAGTGAGATTGAGAAGCTTATCTTGAAGGAGTTTCATGTGAAGCCATACTCAGGTCACCCAGGGTGTCAAAAGACATTGAAGGTGGTGAAGAAGTTCTACTATTGGCTAAATCTCAACAAGGAAGTGGTAGAGTTCATGGCTAGATGTTTAGATTGTCAACATGTAAAGGCATAATGTAAGCATCCATGTGGTCTATTATAGCATATTGCTACTCCATAATGGAAATGGGAGGTCATTTACATGGATTTCATTACAGGTATTCTGAGGACAATGAGACAACATGTTTCTATCAATGTCATGGTCGACAGATTGAGCAAGGTAGCTCACTTGATTCTAGTGAAGACTACATATTCAGAGAGTAAGCTGGTACAAGCTTTCATGAGAAAGATAACGATATTACATGGTGTTCTAAAGAATATTATGTCTGACAAGGATGCAAACTTCACTCCCAAGTTGTTGAAAGAGCTATTTGCATGTTTGGGTACAAAGTTGGCTTTCAATACAACTTATCATCCACAAACAAATGGATAGATGTGAGGAGGAAATTGAAGGAAAATAATGGAAAATTAAGAAAATATATGCCTCATTAATAAAAATGCTTCTGAGGATTAGTTCGTAATGTTTTGTCAGTTCAAGTTTTGGAGCTCTTTCATTATACTCTCTCTCTCTAACTCTTGGTCGCTTAAAGTTTCCTTGGAGCACTCTAGCTTTGGAGCAACGAAGGAAAAGTAAGAAAAGGGAAAGCAAGGAAAACAAGGATCAAGGAAAGAAGAGCAGGATCAAGGAACTTCACCAGGAACACTTGCAAGTAACATATTGCATGTATGATTTACTAGTTGGTTTTGACATGCATGGCTTTGCATGTTGGTGTGTGGTTCTCTTGTTGTCAGTGGCATGGTTTTTCTTGGATATGACAATGGTTTTCAGCCTAGCCTTGCCTTTTCCATATGCCATGGTGTGTTGGGATTTTTGTCTCAATTTTAAGCTTTGGATTTGTCAGATGGATTTCATAATTTGGGGCGGAGGTGGTTTCAAGGTTCATTTCCAAAGGCCTAGGAATCCCTTGACTGGTTTTAAGAGGATACATGGTAAGGCCCGAGGGAGGAGTATCAGTTTAGGGCCTAGCGATCTAGGTTTCATTTGCGATAGATCCTGAGAGACTCATCTTGGTTTAGGGCCTAGTGATCTAGGATTGGATTGCAGTAAAGCCTCAAAGACAAGGAGACATAAATGTCCTCAAGGAGAGTGATGGATTTTACATGGCATCCCAATCTGAGTTCATTTTTATGATCAAAGCACTAGTTTTGGCATGATCATGGTTTGGTTAGGGTGGAGTTGGTTTAACTTTTGGATTCCCTTGGTCTTTTTTCGATTGGTTTATCCATGAGATCCCACATTCATGCTTGAAATATGGTGTGGGGTTGACTAGCTGAAAGAAAGATTGGTTCAGTCATGTCTATGGTTGGGTGGTATGTGGAAGTCCCGAACCTTGTCGGATTTGCCTATGATTAATCAAATCTAATCTCTCTTGTTGTTTTACTTGTTTATATGTTGATTTAATGGCTGCCATATCTTTGTTATTTCCATGGTTTTATACTGGTTATAATGATGGCTATTTGACTAGTTCATGTCATGGTTATTTCATGTATTTACTTGAATTTTTTAAAATGATGGATGAAAGACCTCATTGATGTCATAAAATTTCAAGGCAGAAGGTGGTGATCCTTGTTGTCATGTTTCAAAAGAGTTTTCAGTCATTCATGCTTTATCTTGTAATCTAGACCTGTAGGTTTCATTAATGCCAAATGTTTAACATAATGTCAATCCCAGTTGGGGATGGTTAGTTCTAGTCCTAAAGTTTATTTTTGGTTTATTAGTCTTGTCATCATGTGTTTGGTGTATTCTAAAAGTTACAAAAAGTTATGGGTTGTGGTTAGAATTATGGGCCAGAAAAGTGCCTTAAATTATGCGGATGCTAACACAATTTTGCTGGGAAAAGTCCCTTAACATAGGGATGTAGGTATGTGAGAGCATCTAGAGGTCCCTTGACGGTGGCATGCCCGTACCATGAGCGCATATATAGGTAAAGAGGTATAAAAATTTAATGGGACCCACGGGTAGGATGCCTGAATGTTTGGGATGTTTCCTGGGGGTGTTGTTGCTGATGTGAAAGGTATGGTTGATGTGTTTCCATCGATTCCATTTCCTTAAGGTCACGTGGGAGGTTGAATCATATCATAGTATCCTCTTCATCACATTTTTACCCCGATTGTCTGGTTACTTGGGTAGATGTGGGAGGAGGGTAGTTACATGGTTCTTTGGTTCTTGTAGTACCAACCAAAAATGGCGTTCATGCACCACCTCTGACTTTGAATAAATTAGTATGTAATTCAAGAATACAATTAAAAACTTGTCCAAATATTTTATGAATATAACATTCATCAGGAACACAAAAATGGTTTGTGCAATTATATGTTCAAAATGCACCACTACCAACTCATAATATCCATACCTTTTTCTAAAAGCTATCTTACTTATGTTTTCTTCCTTGATCCTCAACTAGTGGTATCCTAATCTCAAGTCTATCTTTTAGAATATCCTTGGTCCTATTAGTTGATAAAAAAAAGGCCATCATTTCTGGCTAGAGGGTATTTATTCTTCACTATGGATTTGTTAAGTTATCTAAAGTCAACACCTAACCTCAATATTCCATCCTTTTTCACGAAAAAAGTACCAATTCTCCCCAAGGTGAAACGATTGTCCATATGTACCATTCCTTTAACAACTCTTCCAATTGCAATTGTAATTATTTTAATCTTGTTGTACTATTTCACTAAGGAGTCTTTGACACAAGAGTGGTTCTTGGAATAAAATCAATAGAGAAGTCTATATCTCTCTTAGGTGGAAAACCTTGTATTTCCCCAAATACATCTTCAAACTCTCTAAACTTAGGATAATATTTACCTTTTGGATCTTCGGTCTTCTCTGGCTCTTCCACATGGGTTACATATAGTTGACATCCTTTCCCCAAACATATTTTTTACTGTGGTTGAAATCTCCTTTATAGAAACAAGTCTTGGAATTCCTTGCATAAACCTTTGCTTTCATCCTTCATTGAAGAAAGTAAAAATATTATTACCACAATCTAGGATAACATAATTATTTTCCAACCAATCCATTCTAATTAGGACATCATAATATCCCAATGGAATGATGTTAAACTTTTCAAATGCATCCATTCCATTTATATTTATGGGATAACTCTTGACAATTTCGTTGATCATTTTGTTGATCAAATGCTTAACTAAACCAATCCTAACCATTCAATATTTCTTTTGATTAAATTAAATATATGCACTGATTTAGGGGTATGTAACAATCACTTTCTCTTGAATAAGTTAAAATAGTAGCGAGATGATTTATAATCTTTATCACTTCAATAATATGGGATCAGTGAGATGCCTATTGATCCTTCAGGGATACATATATTCTTGGAATATTTCTTCCCATGTTTTCCATTATTGCAACCCCTAGATGTTATCTATGGTCCTCATTTTATCCTCTATGTGAGGGAAATATCAATAGAAATGATCCCCTTGACATCCACAACATTAAAGTGATTGTATTTCTCTTTTCCCTAATGAGTCTTCCATTTTGTTTTCATCATGAGCTTGTCGGTTTTGTTGATATTTTTTATGGATATTTCTTCTGAAAGGTGGCTTTAATCCATTCTTCTTTGATATAAATTTTGTTTCTTCTTATCTCTCCAACATTTTTGAAAAGTGTCCTTTTCTTTGTTCCAATATTACAAGCACTTGGCATTGCTAGTGGTTTTAGTTAGAGTATTAGGCTAATCAAATTGAATATTAAACTATAAAGTGATGCAAATCCACTTGAACCTTTTAATTTTTTACCTTCTTCTACTTGATGAAGCCCACATACCTATAATATCCAAGAATTTTCTTACATATTATTCCATGGTCATGCTTCCCAATATGAGCTCAAAGAATCCCTACATATTTTTATCATAGTAGTGATCTAAAAGATATTGTTGCTAAAAAATGTTCTTGGATTACCTCCAAGAATTTATTCTCATCAAGAAGCTTGCCTTGCTTCAACTGTTCCCACCAAATAAAGGCTTTTCCTTGTAAGTGATATATAGCTATTCTAGCTTCCAAGTTGGATAAGTAGCCATACAACTGAAAATAAACTTTTATCCCAAGAAACCAAGTCTCGACATCATCTCCCCTTCTATTTTCATTATCAAAGGTGGGTGGCTTAAGCTTCTTATTCACTCCTTTCAAACTGTCCAACTCATATATTCTCCTTTGATGTCTAACAAGAGACACTTTTGGGTTACTCCTAGAATCATTAGATGCATATAATTACTTTCGTGATGTGTTAAATTGGATTTTTAAAAGAACATAAACAAATACATCTGCATGTTGTAAAGAAGAGGAACATGAAAATTATCAGCACATGAAAACATAAGCCGTTGTAATTAAGTTCGTCTAGGAGGGACTACGTCTCCGGGCCCAAGTGTCAAGATGGTGTAGGTTGCTGCATTAAGTGTTGTCAATAGTGATGATGTACATAAGAGATAACATCGCTATCATATAAGGAAAATCCCCTCATGTAGGAGTGGCGCCAAGAGGTGTTCCGCTACAATAACTCTGAGTCAAAAAAACTCCTATTAGTATGACACAAAATTCATGCATGATGATCATCTTGCCTACATGCCATAGAAAGGGATCTCAATTCAAACATGCATAACAACACATGAGTATCCCATCAACATACAACAAAGGGATCTCAAAACATAATATGACGAATCATGACAACAAGTACATCACACAGATGATTCTGTATCACATCAAGTAGGAGTCATGAAAATGAGTAAGAAACAAGATCCCACATAAAGCATCAACATCGATCTGTGTAGCACAATGCATAGCAAAAGAAGTACATGAACATATTCCATATACCTCACATCCAGGGGGCATCTGAAGAAATGGATGCCAAACTGCTGAAGTTGTTCGTGCCATCAATCTCACAGCATCAAATCACATGGAAATGACTATTTGCTCATGAACACTCACACCTACACTACACATAGAAAAATGGCCAAAAAATAGACTGAGCAAATGAAAAATCTAAATGCACCATCAGATTTGTGACATCGAATAATGCAAAATCGATTTTCCAATTTTTGAATTCTGAGAAATTGATAATCTAGGGGTCAAGGAATCTTTTAGATTCCTCTAGATTCCTCAAAGATTCCCTCCTCCAGGTCCTCTACAAATCTGCTACATAGATCAAAATTCCAACTGCACCATCAGGTTCCTTGCGGAATTCCGAGAAAAATGAGTATGAAGTTGGTTGCATTCTCACTCTGGCGAATTTCAGCCTCCAAGGAATCTGGAAGATTCCCTTAAGATTCCTCAAAGATTCTCCTCCACTGGGAATTTGAAAATATGCATCTCAAAAGGTGAATTGAACCTTTCCATAGTGTTCCCTGCGAAAATCTGAGAAAATTGACTATAAACTTGTTCATATTTTGACAAAATAATTTTTTACCTCCGTGGAGAATCTTTGGGCATCAAAGAATATTTTGCCTTCTCTGTCTCAAAATCTGTGCCCTCTCCTGGTTCCTCTATCTACCCCTGTGTAGTGAGAAAACAAGGTTCTTATAAAAGTTTTTCAGGGGGATTTCCCAATGAAACGGTTTGGTACAGTGGTAAATAGGGAAAAATGGTTGAGGAGGGGGTCAGAGGATCAAATCCCATCCCTCCTTTTTTTAAACATATTATAGTTTAGATTTAATGGAATGAACCTGAGTGGGGGGGTTGGTTCCACATTGGGCAGCCCACCCCCATTTCTCCGTAACCATGGCACGTTTTAATGTTTTAATGGTATGGAGGGTTGTTGTAATTGGTGTACGTTGTTATGCCATATTACATGGTGCGTTGTATGAGGAAGCCACATGGTTTCAGGCCAACCCACATAGCTGGCACAGGCTCGGTACTCGCTGGCCCTTAATATTGGTATATGTAAATGTAAGTGGAGGTGTGGGGTGTGGGGTGATGGCGTCCACCACCTCCTTTTATAATTGTATTTTTATTTTATTTTTATTTAATATAAAGTCACCTTTAACTATTCAAATTTTAAGCCGAAGGAGACAAATTAACGAGGCGAAAATTTTTCCTGGAATCTGGCTGGAGTTGGCGAGATTCCATCTACTAGAAAAATTCCAAATTGTCTCCCTTAACCTGCTGAGTCAGCAAACTCGGATTGACGAACTGTTCGCACCACTGCGATCATGATGAAAATATATTTAACATGAACCTAGTTCAAGCATAATCCAAACACTATGATTTTTGAGCTTTCATAAGCCCTCTTTGTCGTGTGTGTGTCTCTGGAGCCACTTGGAGCATTAGATGCATATAATCTCCTAGATGAATGAATGGGAAAGTAATGATATCTCTGAGCTTTTCTACCTCTAAAGTCATTATGCCTTGCATGAGGTCTACCTTCTTCCTCATGTGACTTGATTCATTATTTGTATTCACAATTTATTTTCATTTACCACAGCTAAGTGTTTATCTACCTCTAATCCTCCCATGCACTTATTATTCTTTCATTTTTAGCCTTGTATCTCTACACTTCTTCTCTCAAAATACTTATAGTCTACTAATTTAGCTACTTCCACTTTGCTTCTACATCCATTAGATTTAGTCTTTTCATTACCCAAACTAATGTTTACGCCCTTAGCCCACACCTCATGATTTTAAACTCTTTTTTCTCCTCCATATCTCTAATTCGTAATATTGAGATGACACTCCTAATTCTATAAAAACATGCATACAATTATCTTCTTTTGAATGAAAACAAATAATTATAAACTTTGGAAGTCATATACATGATATTTCTACTTTTTAAATACATTTATAGCCTTATTTTGATTTTTTGTGAATCTATGCTACCCAATCCAAAATTGAATATTGGACTCTACTATTCATTAACTCTCCATTGCCTACTCATATGTCCCATTATGATCTTTCAGTTGAAAGTTTAATGGCTATTTAAGGTTTTTCCTATCATTCCAAAAATTTCTTGTAATGCTGTAGACTTTTTTCTACTAATTCTCTAAAGATTTAGAAGCCTATATTTTAACTTTGATTCCATGGATGGATTCTATAGTCCCATAGATTTCTTTTGATTACTCACATGCTCCAATAAGAGCTTTGAGCGAGTAGTTACACCCATTGGAAATGGATTGGTACCTTATTTATCACTCTACTTGTTTCAGGTGTAAATTTCACATCCTAGCTTTATTTTTGTGCTCAAAATGTCACTTGGGTAATATTTTTAGGAGCTCTTTGATTAAGTTGCAAATACCACATGTAGCATTGGTACACACAATTCTTGTTTGGTTTCAACATCCAAAAATATTGTTTAGGGCTTCAAAAATTCCCTTGAGTTTATGACTCAAAAATCATAGGATACTTTATATCGAATTCGTAATAGAATATTGATGTTTCTTTCATACACGGGCCTAATATGGTATCTAATTCCACATGGCATTGTGTGACTAGTTCCATGTCACTTCCTCTGCCACCTTCCTATTTCATCACCACCTAACCTTATATTTCTTTTTCCTTTGCCTTCCTTTCTTTTTCCATTTACTTCCCATATTTATTCTTCCGTTATATGCTTTCCTTTATTTTTCTTTTCGTTATCTTTCTTATTCTATGGCCACACCTATGCTCGCCATTCCACCCTACACTAGTTAATGCAACACTATCTCTTGGTGACTATTCATTTGTTTAGGGGATGAGTGGTTCCCAACTCCCCTTTATATCCACTAGTTGCACCCCAAATATCTAATGACAATGATCAACCCCACCCAAATCAATGAACCTCGAACATTTAATGTCGTGGAAGGTTAATTTCCCTAATGCTCTTAGAAAACACAAATCACCCTTCAACCACGTAATTGTCATCCATTGCTTTTGGGCATTGGGGAAATTTTCCAAAACCGTTTCCTATATCCCTTGAAAACAACTTTTGGTTTGGCCAATGTCACTTAGGTAATGTGATATCCATGTCAACCCTTACCTTGCCACAACATGCCACAGATCTTTGCCTATGCCATAATGGCTTGCCACATGGTCATTGACACCCATCACCATGGAACTTCCATATAACTTAACATGTCACATCCATGTGGCCTCCATGTCACTTTTCCACATCACCAAGTATAGATAAATCCAAAAATCCAAAAATTCAAAATTCCCAATTGTAGTGATTCCCCAAACTCATCTTTTGCACCAACATTTAACTAGGTCCTTGGCCATGTGGCTTGGGCACTATAAAAAACCTATGGCTTGGGCACTATAAATCTAAAAGGTGATACCGATATATGTATTTTATATCCCTAAAAAGTTCCAATACTACTAGCAAAAAAATACCAATACTAGAAACTTGTAACCATGAAACATTTTACAAACCATTCCCATGCATATTACCACTTTGACCCCTTGTTGGGCTAAAATTTACCAATATTACCCCACAACACGACGAACCACAATCTCTCAATAATATAATTCTTCTTCTAGCCCTCGAAATTACAACCATAAAATGAAGGCCCATAATAAAGAACGAACCCACAAGAAGCCAATAAGGTGCTCATAATGCCACATGGATTCCGTAATAAGTTTACATATCCACCGTTTGCTCAACTTGTTCAAATGAATACGGCCGACGTAAGAGTTTTTGTGTTTCGGTCATATGCAACAAGAAAATCTAGGAACCCCTCTATATATGGGTGCGTTACATGTCCTCTCAACGTCATCGATTTCTAAAGGCCTTCTAACGTCTAATCTCAGAATCTGTTTCGGGTGGATCGTATTCAAATCAGGAGCACGGTACGTGTGAGTTACATAGTGTTGTTTTGTGCAATTTTTTTTTTAATGATTGAAGCCTAGTTTATTGATTATGAGGGGTTGGTTTAAAATTTAGAGTATTGAAGGCCCCATGTAATTTTTATTTATTTATTTAGTTGTTTGTTTTTGAATTTTTATTTATGCATTTCATTATTTGATTTTGAATGTATCACTTGAGTAACATAATTATATGTACTCTCTTAAAGTGTTCATGAAATACTCATTGCACTATGTATTGCTATATATTAGATTCAATATTTTTTTCAGTGGAATTGATAGAAAAGGTACATTTCTCAATACTCTAGATTTAGAGCGATTTGTTGAAAGAACTTGTCATAAAAATATTTCTATTTATCTAAATTCATATTTAGACACAAAATGGAAAATAGTTTCATCTTTAGAGATTACATGGCAATGCAGGTATGCCCAACTTTATTTAAGAAAGAATTCTTCTGTATTTGATATATCATTATTTAGGAATTCAATAAGTGACTACTGAGAGCCATTTTCTATTTAAGGCACCATATGAAATTCTATTGAGCTTGTTGTGCCATTCTGTAAAATTTTATAGTAGAGAAAATTTTAAATATGCTTATACAAACACATTTTGGATATTTACTTCACATTACAATGATAATCATATTAATGTAGAAAATTAAAATTGTGGATTATATAATGTATGCACCATTACTTATGTTTGCCTTTCACCTAATAATAATGCTATCTAGTGGAAATGTTATGGAAGAAGCAAACACATATTCATGGTTTCTAGCATCAATCTCCCATGTTTTCATATTTAACACAAAATCTCATGGATGTAAATGTCATTATTATTAGAACCCCTTTAAAGTATACAAGCATGGAATATCTGAACATCTTTTGATGTAGTCATGATTTTTCTGATCAGAATCTACAGAATTTCAATAATAAAATGAAGAAGAACCACATACTCTAGCACTTATTATATCGATTTGGGAAATAAGATTATGTTCATGTCTGGTTCTTGACTATCATGAATATGTCGAATTGAAGGTGTTTATTGTGCTTAAAGTTCACATTATGAAATGTGTATTATTTTAGCGTGCTTAATCTTCAAATTGTTAAAAAGATTTGAGAATTATTTATTTGATTTATACGTTTTTTTAATTTATATACTATTGTATTTGATTTATATGTGTTTTTAATTTATATATTAGTTTAGCCTTATAGGGTAAATAGTTGTCAATAGATATCAATCTATTCAGAGTGAAATGTTAATAGACATTAATTTATTGGAAATAAAGTGGAATGTTTTGTGCAATTTCTTTTTTAATGATTGAAGCCTAGTTTATTGATTATGAGGGGTTGGTTTAAAATTTAGAGTATTGAAGACCCCATGCAATTTTTATTTATTTATTTAGTTGTTTGTTTTTGAATTTTTATTTATGCATTTCATTATTTGATTTTGAATGTATCACTTGAGTAACATAATTATATATACTCTTAAAGTGTTCATGAAATACTCAATGCACTATGTATTGCTATATATTAAATTCAATATTTTTTTCACTGGAATTGATAGAAAAGATACATTTCTCAATACTCTTGAGACACAAAATGGAAAATAGTTTCATCTTTAGAGATTACATGACAAGGCAGGTATGCCCAACTTTATTTAAGAAATAATTCTTCCGTATTTGATATATCTATCTAGGGCACGATACAAAGTTCTATTTAGCTTGTTGTGCCATTTTGTAAAATTTTATAGTAGAGAAAATTTTCTATATGCTTATACACTCATTTTGGATATTTATTTCACATTACAATGACAATCATATTAATGTAGAAAATTAAAATTTTGAATTGTATACTGTATGCACCATTACTTATGTTTTCTTTCACTTAATCATAATGCTAGTAGTGGAAATGTTATGGAAGAATGAGAAGGGGAGAGTCAACTTATGTTTTCTTTCACTTAATCATAATGCTAGTAGTGGAAATGTTATGGAAGAATGAGAAGGGGAGAGAATGACTGCATAAGTGCCACAAAACAACCAAAAAATGTTACCTTAGATATGGTAATTTTTAAACTACATGTAAATTTTTTTAGAGAATAATTTCGGCAAAATCACATAAAAAATCATTTGTCCACGCATTTAGAACCAACCATTGTGCTTCATCGTAGGACATGTTGAAGATCAGGGACACAAGGCCGTTCTAACAGCTAAATTGACCTCTAACAACTAGGTTTTACCAGGCCCAAGGGAAGGACCTAAATTTATTTAATTATTATATTTATCCATTTATTTATTATTATAAATATGTATATGATTATTACTATAAATATGATTATTAATATATTTATTTCCATTATCCTTATATAATATTAATAAAATTCATTATTTATTTAAATATTTAGAATGGTAAATATCATATATTATCAAGAACCTAATTTAATTACTATTTTATTAATATATTTATTTCTTTTAATATATATTTTCCATAAGAATCATTAATAATAATATTAATATTTACCCTTATATTGGGATGAGGAATAAAATGGTAAATATTTCTATCCCATTAACTCATATATTATATAATATTATATATAATATAATTATAAATATGATACATAATATTAAATATCTCCGCTTATTAATGTAAATATTATTATTACAATACCATTACCCTTATATGATACCAATAATAAATATTATCTATTTAAATAATAGAAATCTAATGGTTAATATTCCTATTATTTTTAATTTTAGAACTTAATTCAATTATTATTTTATCAATATATTTATTAACATATATTACATATAACCTATGCAAACACATTTTTTAATCATATTTACCTAATATATTATTAATATTTACCATTTTACTTATTAGAATAAGATGGTAAATATTCCTTTTTTAAAAATCTCGAACTTTTTTATTTTTTCTAATCTATTTATGTACTTACCTTAAAAACTTTTTTATCATTCTTAATAATATTACTAATATTACCATTATATTAGGACAAGAATAAAATATATAATTAAAATGGTAAATATTACTCTTATCTACCCATTTTACTAAATTATTATTTATAATATTATAAATAATATAAATATAAATATTATATTATTACTATTAATGTGAATATTATTATTACAATATTAATATAATTATTTACCATTACCCTTATAAATTAATAATATTATTACTAATTATAATTTCTTTAAATACTGAGAATCTAATGGTTAATCTCCTTATTATAAACCCATTATTATTTTTAATTCTAGGGCTTAATTCAATATATTTATTTGATTTCTATACCTTAATCTTATCAAATCTTATTTGTTGGACACCTAATCCTAAATGGGTTAGTGTGGAAGTCGAATGGACAAAAGCAGTCCAAGAGACCTTGGGATGTGAATCCCAACGGTCACATAATGTACTATAAATGTATATCATTTGGGAATAAAAATTGTAATGCATGTTTTATCTTTCATATCTTTCTTTCTCCCCATGTGTGTTTAACATGGTATCAGAGCGGGCGATTTCTGGTCCTGCTCCATTTTGAGCCATTATTTTCATGCAAATACTGACATATCATTTAGGTTGCCTTGAGCGCTTATCAACCATGCCTTTTGTATATCCTCCCATGTAAAAACGCTTTTACCATTATTCTCTGTGGTGTAGGTTCACCAAATCGCTGCTCCTATCTGCCATATAATAACATGTCTTGACAGTTTTATTACATGCGTTATCTGCCATATAATAATATGCCTTGAGAGTTTTATTACATGCGTTACCCGCCATCTCTGCCCATTCTTTCGAAATAACAAAAAAAAATGGGCATTTTCCCTCATATTCGAATATGTTACCTGTCTTTCTGTTCGATTCTTTATTTCATGTCTTGTACGTTTGAATGGTGCTTTTGAGCTCTGCGGGGAATATGAGTGGCATTATTGCTGCCATTCTGTTGAGCATAGTAACACATCTTATATGTAACGCCAACCTGATTCAGTACTCCAGTCCTTTACATTCATTTATTGTGTAGCTCTTCAGTTTTTCCAGACGCCCCTCAACAAAAACATCCTCAGAGGTAAGCACCAAGTATATAACATTTTCTTCTGTCACTTTATTCTCGTGTAGAGGCAGAGGCAAAGATCTCAACTTAACAACAACTTCAACTAGAAAAGCATTATCAATGCTCGAGTGACTTGCCAAGGGAATAATCTTGGTCTACCTTCTGCTTTCCAAGCATTATAACACTGGAAGGCTCAACCTTGTTAGAGGCGGTGCCCACATATTTCTCAGTAGTATTCCACCAAGCAGACGTGGAGGTTTTACTTCTTGTCCCCTCTAACGCCACTACCCCAAGAGATTGGAGAAAATTCCCCACAATGGAGCGTTGAACGGGGGTGAATTTCCCATACCAGATTACGTGGACGTGGGTCAACCTGCTAGCAGAGAGCAGAGAGATGGCCCTTCCACCAAAGCCGCAAGTTTTCTCGACTATCCAGACGCAAGGACTGTAGATAATATCACCATACACACCATAATCTGTAGCAAGGCAGACTGTCGAAGCCAAGAGAAAGAACAAGCCATTTTAACGCTTTCTATCTATCACACAACAAAAAGACGCGAACTCCCTTGGATTCAGAGGAACAAACCATAGTAACCTCGATAACTCGTTACAAACACATGGTGAAAAAAAACAAATAGGCGAGGAGAAAACTGATTTCTGTGAGGAAGCGCAGGGATGGACGAGATTTAAGTAGAGGAGGCTCTACAAGTGGTGGCGCGATTACCAAGAGGTGAAGGTGATTGAGAGAAGAACGCTTTGCTGGCATGTATTATTGTTTACCGTCTAGTCGACCAACTTTAGGTGCATTGCTACCATTTCCGTTCGCGCTCACGATATGCTCCATTATTGGTGACAACTATGGGGCGCCGGTCCAGATGCCCATGAACTGCAATTAATTTAATTATTGAGCACACATGTGTATTGAAGCTGAGGGGCCTCCCATTTTCTGCCTCAAAGAAAGACGTTATTGATCTCTTCTGGAATCTACTCCCACTTAATGAGATTCTTTGCTGCTTGGAAGGCTGCATTTGTGAATATTGTCCAGCAGGTTGCACCGCTAACTTGTACATAGCCACAGTCGGCAGCGCCCCGGACAAAAATTACTTCTTTTGAATATGGGCGTGTACACTATAATTATTATCATTATGTCAATTTACATATTGAAATGCATGTTTTTATCATAGCTGATGGGGTATTTTTGGTGTTAAGCCCTTCTCCAGTATTCAGATAGTCTATGTCACTGAAATCTACTCTCATGGCTGTTGTAAGCAGAATGTTCATGATGGAACTCATTTGCTTGTAACGTCCAACTGGAAATTTCTTTCTTAATTTCATTTCTAGATCATTTGAAAATTGTACGATGTTTCTCGTGATATATACAAATTCAGATCCTCACCCATGTATGATATTGAGAAGCCGAAGGAGAGCATAGGAGGAAAAGGAACTTGAGCTAGAGGAAGAGTCCGAAGAGGATTTGGGTAACTGTCGGCTAAATATAGAAGGACTCGGTGATAGTTTTATAATTTTCATAGTTTCAAGATATCTCTGGTTGGTTTTTTCCCTTTAAGCTACAGGGCTTTCTTGTGTAACTTGAAGATATTTAGCAGCTGATATTTTTCTGTGGGATTTTGGAGGATAATTAAGGAGTAAAAAAATGGCTAAGCTTGAAAGAATATTAGAGTTATTGAGAGCTCTAATCGTATCCACTGCTGACAGTGCAATCATAATCAATAAATACATTATTGCTGACATTCAAAAATGTATACAAAATGCACAAGAAAAGATAGAGTTTTTGCAGCTTGAGACAAAGCTACAGTAGGAAGAACTACAGCAATGGAGTCATCATTCTGAACCTGTTTCTGTTCAGAAGATTGAAACAGACTCCCATCAACAACATGTTAATAATGTTACAGTTCATTCAGATTTAGTACCAAACAAAGCAGCAAGGTTACATGCAGATGTAGAAGTTCAGTCTGCACTTCCCAAGCCCATCATCAGACCTTGGGAACAGCTTGTCCACAACAAGCACAGAACTGGTCTTGGATATGACAAGGACTTGTCCTTTCATATTCCAGACTACGCCAAGCCCATTCAGGTTCAGAGTGCTGGATTCATTCATGACAGTTCAC
>APFE030490728.1:0-22034 GCA_000404065.3 Pinus taeda
AGCGAAAATGCCACGATGACCTGTTTGGAGCAGCGAAACCCTAGAATCAAAGCTCTGATACCAAATGTTATGAAACCGAGTCAAGAAAAGATAGAAAAGATAGATCAACGCCTTAGAATTAGCCTCTTCGAGGGGGAAACCTCCTTTACATTACATAAATGAACAATTCTTCGATGATACAAATGACAAAACCTCCTTTCTATATATAGGATCTAAGGAGTCACAATATAACCCAGCCGACCTAACAATAATAATATCCACAAAAATAATAATAAAGGGATTCTATGGGGCACAGTAATAACAATATGGGGGCAATAGGGGCACAACAATATTAATAAGGGGTATAACTACAACAGTAATGGGGTAATCACTAGTATTATAGGGACCCAACAGATTGTCTTCCTGAAATGATGTTGGCTCTGTTCCCAATATGGAACCATGTGGTAGCTTTCCAGCTCGCCTCATGCCGACTATTTGTTTTCTGCTACGTGCACAACACAATTTTGTTATTCCTTATTCCATAGGCCTCAGTTTTGGAACCTAAGCGCTCTAATACCATATGCAACACATCCGTCTATTAAACATTAATTATATATAAATAAATCATTTAATTTAAGGCACCCCAAATTACATATATATGTTAGACAAGGCATTCTCAATTATTAGCTACCATGTATGATTTATATACAACCTTGGTAAATGCCATTACTAAATTTATACAAAAACAATGGTTTTGACTTTAGATGCTATGTATTATTTGTATAATGATTATGGCGGGATTTGGTTGTATGTGGCATTGGCTTTACAATCTATACATTATTATGTTTTAAACATGCAGGTACATTGCGGGCCTATGTGCTAAATGTTTACAGGCCATAGCCTTGAATTCTGCTCAGGAAACACATGTGTATTTAGTGCTTTGGTTGTCCGAGTCCTGGTGGCTGCCTGAAGGTGACCCATCCATCCTTATCCAACCTAACCCTCGGGATCAAGCTCCTTCATCAACGATTCACCATGCCCCGTTGGATTGAATGGTCCTTAGGTTATTGGTCCTTCATTTCTCGGCAGTGTGGTTTCAATCTGTCATTGTTTCATTTAGGAATTCTCGAGGGGTTATGGCTCTGCTCTATCCTTCGGTGTTTGTCTTCGCCTGCAATTCAGGTTCACTAGACTATTCGCAGTATGTTCCACCATTTTTTAATACTCTGATGAACCCGAAACCGCTTCAGCACTCTGGAACTCGTTCTATGGAGGCAGGGTCTACAACATTCCCTCCAAAGGTAAGCTTTCAGGTCCTCTTTTCCGCATAATCATCTCCGTTTATTAGGTTTAGCTTGTTTATTACAGTTTTTGTTTTCTTTTGCATGTTCTAATACAAATTCTCTGTTATGGTGTAAGGTCTGGTTCCTGGGATGGAAGATTCAACTTGGCGCTATGGCAAACCCTCCTACCAACTTCATTGTCCGCAACCACCTCTGGGTATTACGATTCTCTTCAAATCTTTCTAGGGTATGGTTTTTATGGTCAGGCCACCAAGTCTAAAAGACATTGATAAAAGTTCTAGATGGATCTTTCGAGACTTTTGGAGTCGTGGCTGCTCTGACAGTTTGTTTTGTGTATGTTTCCAGAAGTTTTGATTGAGTCCCTTTTAAAAAAAGAGACCTATGGCTTTGGCCGAATGTTGAAGGTTTTTAGCAAGGATTTCAAGCTTCCACCCCTGATATTATATTGACAGTTGGAACATTTAAAATGTATAATTGTAGCTTTAATGAGATGAGTGTTTCATAATTTAATTGCTGACTTTTGGTTGTTTTCCCAGTTTTATTCAAACACTGAGTTTGGAAACTGAGAGTTATTCTTCCTCAATTTCCTTAGAGCTTTTGGTTTACACTTTGTTCGATACAAAGATATAATGCGACTCAGAAATGTATATTTTGGTTTGCATTGATTTAGTCCTAGCTCGGTAAAATCACAGTTTATTTTGACTTAAAAGAAAATGCTTTGGTGGCTTCTTTAGAAGCTCGAAGTGCTACGATATTTGATATCTCGCTAAGACTATAATCTTCCTTTTTCATTGAAAATTTCCAGAAGTCGATGCTTTATATTGCATATTTGAATTCGTGAGCTCTGTTATACTCTTGATTTTCACCGTGGAGATGTTCAAAATTAATTTGTATATCTGTTTCATTGACTAGAGTTTTAATGCATGTAAAGATTTATGGTATAGAATTGTGAACAGTTTAGTATCTACTAATCATTAAGCATACCTCTTTATTTTATCTATCATTGTTTGGAGTTCTTTCGGTTGATAGATGATTTTAACTGATTTCCCTTAATTAGATGAGATACAATATAGGGAAATTACCCCATTTGATATTGTAATAGACCTATTTACATGAATGCTTATCTTTTTCCAAATTTGCTTCTCCTTCTAATTTCTTTGCTAAATCTCCTGATATTCTTAATATAGTTTGTTTCTATGAATGTAATAAGGGTTTTCCCCTTAGTTTTCTATTATTATTTTTGATGAATTATTTCAAAATGAAATATGAAAAACCCTATTAACATACTTCAACAAATATGAAACATTGCCTATAATTCTTACACAATAATTTACAAATATATCTATAAAACTTAGCCAATCTCCTAGCTAATGTTCTTAGATTCAGAGAATAACTTATAGAAGCAATTCTTTACTTATCTGTTTACGTTGTCCAGGACTGAGTTTGGTATAAGATTTGCACTTTAGTTTTCCTCCCTTTAGTGAGATTACTTACTCTGGTAAATCTTTCCCCTATGCTACTCCTAGTTTAAGTAGTTCTCTCTCTCCTAAGAGACTTTAATGTTTACCAGTTATCTGGTCTTAACCACACATAGCCTTATACATTGCTTGACCTTTCAGCACAGTCTCATTTTCTCCTTCTGATCTCAGATCTATATCCTCTTGATCATTTCAGTAAAAATACTCTAAGATTTACTTTTGGAACAGAAACTGTCTCCATAACTAATTACCTAGTAAAACAATATTTACCCATAACTGCAAAATTTATTCTCCCATAATTAAAATTCCAAAATAGTTTATAATTCAAAAAAATAGTAACAATCTATTTGGTTGCAGTAAAAAAAATAAATATTTACAAATATTACCGAGGATAGAGGTGAACATTAGATATATATGATGCATTAGTCCTTACACCACCCAAAAGGGACATAGAGAGAATCCAATGGAGTGAGATGATATAACGGAGATTTATGAGGCATTAGTCCTTACACCACCCGAAAGGGAAATAGAGAGAATCCAATGGAGCGAGATGATATAATGGAGATTTGGATTATGCCACGTATTTTTTAAGAAGTGTGATTCTGACATGTGTCATTAGTTTCAAGTGACTTGGACTTTGTTTAATCAGGGTTTGAAAATTATCTGCATTGAAAATTATCTATTTGAATGTTTAGAGCTTACGTACATCATAATTAATGGTCATAAATCTAATAAATGAATTGACTTGATAGAGAAAGTACACCGTTCATGGTTTAATGAATTGAGTTGATAGAGAAAGTACACCATTAATGGTTTTAATTTTAATTAATTTGTGAAACATTTGGTATCAGTCATGACTAAAACATAGTGGATGCTTTTGTACTAAAGCCCACGGGAAAGGATTATATTACACTGTGGAGATTTTTAAACAAAAAAACCCACGGAAAAACTGGCCACAATTCAGCCCTTATGACTGGTGCATATTAAAAGATTGTGACGCCTGGAAACTTGTCTTGTTTGTACTGCATAATGTCCCAGGCTTTAGTATAGATGCGTCGGACAATGATGGGCTTTCTTAGAACGGTTTGATGTTGGACTTTGGTGAGGACCAGCAACTCCATGTGCTCCCACATATATTCTTCAAGGGAATTATTGTAAGGAGCATCTTTGTAAGTTGTCCACTCAGTTTCTGCCATCTCCTTAACAGTATGGTAAACTGGATGGTTGCATATTGTGTTACAATCCATGATGCAGGATTTACCCATGTTCTTGCAGTATTTCTCATGTTCCACTGGGTCCATCGCTGTTTTGTTAATCCCGTAATCTGTCCACCATTCTCTGAGCCATTCATTTTGTTGGTATCCTTGGTAATGTCCCACCGTACTGAACTTGAGCCTTGTATAGTGAGTTTCTGTTTGATCATCGACATTAAGGAATTGCCACCATAATCTTTTGTAATATGCAAAATCAAGGTCAGTGTCAGGGAACATAATCTGAGGATCATTTCTAGGCCATCTTTCTACCATATGGGTTTTGATATGGCCCGGTTCATTCCATAGATCACGGGTTCGGTATATGCAGACATGCCTCTCATAGATTCCCGTATCCTTCTCTCCATGGTATCAAATAGTAGCTATGTCGTGGAAGTTTTTCTCTAATGTCTTTCTTGCTATTTCAACATTTCTTCTGGCTTTGTCGTAAACCATATCATGTATCCAAGCTCTGCCTTTAGGATAAACTTTCCTTTCTAGTACATAATATGGAAGATCTGTGTGTGGCTATAAATTGCCATCTAAAACCTTGGTGTTCCTGAGCTACCAAGTTGGTCTCCAATCTCTTTTATATGCCTCCCATTCTAGTTCATCTGGCACCATCTTCACTGTTTCCCTTTTTCTGTCATTTTCCCACTCAGTAACAATGATCAACACTTGTTCCTCTTTTTTCTCAATATATTCTCTGCTCAGAAAATCAGGAAGGCTATTATCCTCTCCTTTTATATGTTCTACTGCAAAATCAAAGTTAGCAAAAAGGGCTTGCCACCTTACAAATTTTGCCTCTCCAACCTTCTTTATGTTCTTTGTTAATATCTTTTGCATGGCTGAGGCATCAGTCCTGAGGAGAAAAGGTTTATTTATCATATAGACTTCAAATTTGCTTATGAAGTTCCAAGCTGCTTTTACCTCCCTTTCAATGATAGAGTAATTCTATTCTGTCGGATTCCAGACTCCAGAAGCAAATTGAACCACCTGTTCATCTTTACCAATCCTTTGTTTCAAAACTCCTCCCCATCCAACATTACTTGCATCAGACTCAAAAATTTTAAATGCCTGTTCATCGGCTACATATAAGATGGGTAGTGATTTTACCTTAGCCTTGATTTCTTGGACGGATTTTGTATGAAGATTTGACCACTCTGGCGGGTTCTTTCCTAACCTTTTGTTGAAAATTTTTCTGTCACTAGCACAATCCTGATAAAAATTACTGACATAATTAAGGCAACCCAAAAATCTCTGCAACTGAGTTTTATCCTTGAGCTCATCCGGGAATTTGTCCGCGAAATCAATGGCATGCTGCTGGAGAGAGATCTGCCCATTGCAGATTGTATGTCCTAAAAACTTTATAGAGGTCTGAAAGACTTCTAGTTTCTTTTTGCTTGGGACTAACCTATTTTTCTAAACTAACTTTAAGAAAATATTTACATGCTTAAAGTGTTCATCTATATTCTTAGAAAAAATCAAAACATCATCGATATATACAATCAACCAGTCAAAATAAGGCTTGAAAATCTCATCCATCACCTTCTGGAACTTTGAGGGAGCATTTTTGAGTCCAAATGGCATGACATTCCACTCATAATGTCCTGCAGGAATACTGAAAGCAGTTTTAAACTTATATGCTTCTTCTATAGCCACCTGCCAAAATCCTACCTTCAAATCAGACTTCGAAAATATTTTAGGACCTGCAATTCTTCTGATCAGATCTCCCTTGTGAGGGATTGGATAGGTATCATCTGCAAGGACTAAATTCAGAGGTTTATAATTGATGAAAAGTCTCGAGATACCTTTGTTTTGTTCTGCTCTTTTGTTCACGTAGAATCCATAGCAGTTCCATGGGCTATTGGATTCTCTTATCAGTCTCCGATCGAGCAGTTGCTGGATCTCTTTCTGACAAAGATCCCTATACTCTTTACTCATGGGGATTGCTCTGCTTTTGCAGGGTTTTCCGGCAAATCCTTCTTTGTATGACAGCCTGATAGTATGTTGTTTTCGATGCCAAAATGCATTTGGCTCTTTAGAACATCCTTTTTCTTCTAGCTTTTGCTTCAAATCTTGAATTCTGCTTTTTATTTGAGGCAGCTTTAGCTGTTCTTCAATCCTTAGCTTATTCTTCAAATCTTTGAGATCTGTCAGTAAGGATTCTGCCTTATCTAACTTATGCATTGCCTGCACCATAGTGGAGACCCTTGGACTGGAGACATAAGGCAGTTCAATCTTCTTCTTTTTGCCTTTTGAAGTAGGAACATAGATAAAGTATCCAGATCTTCCTCCCTTTAATCTAACTGAACCATGTGGCTCAACTGCAACAAGAAATATATTTCCTAAAATACAATCAACAGGAATATCTGCAACAGTAAACTTCATATATACACAATGTGAATCAGAACACAATGAAGCTCCTGGAACTTCATACTGGAGCTTGTTATTTCCAAGACCCACAACCTTTCTTTCAGCAGAGACCCAATACCTAGCTGGAGTGTTCTTCATATTAAGGATATTAATGTCTGCACCTGAGTCTAATAATGCAAACATTTGAAAAATCTTTCCTTGAATATAGATGTTTACCTTAACATGATGCTGCTGATAGGTAATAGTAAATAATCTCATGTCCTTGAACCTGAAATTTGGGTCTTGCATACCTTCAGCAATTTAGACCTCTTAAGCATGTGCAGCTTGATTCCAGGGATCATCCTCATCTTCTTCTTCTTCTTCATATTTTTGACTAGCTGCAACTTGTTTGCCTTTCTGTAGTTCTGCAATCTGAGCTTTGATTGTAGAGATTTCGGATTTGATGTGGTGGATTTCACCACTTACTTCCCCAACAGTAAGTGACCTTACTCTTCCTGGTTTCTAGTGATGCATTTGAAATGATTTTGTGTTCCTTTCATAAGATGCATCAACAAACAATGGTTTCTTACCTGATTCCTTAGAAGCCTTAGTTTTCGGCTGGTCTATGAAAGCTTCGATCAGGTGATTTTTCATATCTCCTTCCTCCATGGCTCGAATTTGGGACATAATTTTTAATTCTGCTTCTTCTTCTATAGAGGCCATGAGCACTTTTTCCTTTGGAGGCCTTGGTCTTTGATCCTCACTGGAGCTGGTGTTTGATTCAGAGTCTTCTTCATAGAAGGTGTGACAAGCACATTCATCAGAATTTGAACATGAGAAGTTCGATGAATCTGATTCAGAATATTGACCCATATTTGCCTATAGTTCATCTTCTGTCGAGGAGCTAAAAGAGTCAAGAGAAGTTTCTTATAGCTGGTGCTGTTGTGTTCTATCTCTGATTGTGAGATTGGGGCACCTTTCTGTGATATGAGTTGTAGATTTACATCTTAGGCAAACAATAGGTCCTCTATGCTATTTTTTGACTTGTTTGGCCTTTTGAGCATAGCCAGCAGTCTTCTTTCCTCTATTAAGCTTCGATTCTTCACCTTGAGGACATCTTGAGGCAATGTGCCCATTCTATCCACATAACCAGCAAGTGATCTTATTCCATTTTTCTTGCTTAGCAGAGTGTAGATGGATATCTGAGGGATTATAATAATGAGTGTTTGGCACATACCTGTAATATCCTTTCTTTCTGTGCTTCTCGGTTTTATCCCTTGTGGGATATTTTCTTCTTCTGTCCTTTGGGTAAGTTCTTTTATTTTTGTAGAAAGTCTCTTTGAATTCTCTTTTAGCCCTTCTCTTAGACTTCCTTTTCTTGACCAAAGGATCATCTATAGTTAGTCCATATCTATTGCAAATGGACTTCCTATCTGGTAACCTGGATAATTTTTCCAAAGATTTGTTCACTTTTGAGCTTGTACAAAGACTTACTAGTGTCTTTGTGATGTGTGAGTATATCTCACCCCATGTATAGGATTCAAATGGTAGCTGAAAGACTTCCTGCATTCTGAGATAATCAACAAATTTAGAAGGAAGAGCAGCGAGGTAGACTTGTTTCCACATCAGATTTTTGGAGTCTTTTACCTCATAAATTCGTTGCATCCAATCTCGATGGAAGTCATCATACTGCAACATTTTATGGCACTTGAGGTGCATGAGTATAACCTCATGTTTGTTGGCTATTTCTGTTTCACTTCCACACCAATGCTCCAGAATCATTGATGTCAGGGTGCCAATCATATTGCTAATCACTGTGCCATCAGGATTGTGAATAATGTCTCCTTTTTCATCCTTGAGAACTTCAGCTTCCATTGTTTCTATGAATTTGGGAGAAGACTCAGTTTCCCACCACCTGAGGAGAGTACCTGTAAAGCATTGGATAATAGTTCTACAAGCATCTATTTCTGATTTTCCTCTGAGACACATGAGCTTATATTCTGTGTACATTAAGTCAATCATCTGTTGAATCTGGCCAATGCTCATATTGTCTATATTCCATTCCCTATGAGAATCAGGAAAGAAAGTGTGGGCTTCGGGCATCTTTCCCTTTCCTTCAATATCAGGAGCAGAATACCTAGAAAATTTGTGTTCAAGGGGCTCATAGATGGGAAAAATTTGCTTCTCCTAGGATTTCTTTTCTGTTTCTTTGGTTGTTGTTTCCGCCTCTACTTCCTCAAATAGAGAAGCAATGCTGATGTGTTCTGATTTTGTCAACATCTGATAGAGAAACAGTTTCTTTGGGGAATAGAACAGGAAACTTATGAATGTTTCTGATTGAATTTTCAATCTTTATGTTTCTCTTCACCAAAAAAGAATTCAGAACTGGTTTTTCCGATTTTGTCAACTGAACTTTTTCAACCTTTTCTGCTAGGCCAGTAAGAAGAGTCTTAGTTGTGTCAATGTGGCCAACTAATCTATCTGCTACCTCTTCTATTTTTTTCAGTGATTCTCTGGCATAAGTACGAGAAATACTGGAATCAAATTGCATATTATTTAAATAGTTATTCACACTATTTAATGAGGATTGTACAACATCTATATGCTTCTTTACATCATATGTCTTTGTTAAATTCATCCCCAATCCTTTGATAGTTGTATTGGTCCAGTTTAATTGTTCACTAACCTTTTGAATTCTTCCATCAATTCGGAAGGGATTGTCATCTTTTTGGACCAATGGGATGGCTTTTGCTGCATTAGTATTTTCTCCTAAAACAATTCCTTTGTATGGAGGAAAAGTTTTATGAGTCTCAATTTGCGATCCATCTAATGCAGTCCATCCATGTTTGTTGGCAATGGAACTGGAGGAGGCCCCAGTGAAAACATTAATAGGAGCAATTTTATCTTTCCAAGAATAGAAAGATATCCATGTGCTGTTCACCTCCATATAATGTTTCCAATCATCTGAATACTTTCTTTTCTGTGCAGGAGTGTATGTTTGATCAAATTCTTCTACTTGAAGATTTGTATACAAATCCCAATTAGCATAGCTTTCATCCATTTAGCACTGATTTGTGATTTCAGGCATCCATCCATAAGTGAGAAGAATTTGTGCATTTCCATGACTGCAGGTTTCTTACAATCGACAGGGATTTGTTTAAACCTACATTCTGGAATCAGATGTGATTGTTCAAGTATTCCTAGACCATATTTTGGCTTTGCTGGTCTCATCAGACAGTTCATCTCGGTTAATCTGGGATCTTCTTCTTCTACAATTTGCATCATAAGAACATTGTCTGAATCGGGTTCTGGCTCGTGAGGAAATGGGATGTCAAAACATTTGGGATTCGGACACAGATTCACAGAAGTAGAAGGAGGGGCAACATGAGTTCTGGGGTTGTGATATGAATGTACATTCTGTTCCGCTAAGGTAAGCAGATTTATAACATCTTGACACTCTGGACATTTTACTTCTAGAGATCAATAATTCACAAGTTGGGTTAACTCATACAATTGGTTATGTCTACATGAAGATGAAGAAGAACAAGTTGTATCTACAACAGAAGGATCTCTGTAATACTTTGAAGATTTACAAGCAATATCAATTCCCTGGCAGTCAATGGTAGATCTTCGTGGGAAAGATATAATAGCACCAGAAGGGGTTTCAGTAATATTTGCAGAAGTAATATTCCTTGGTACTATTGGCTTAGGATTTTCTACCGCCCAATGTGCAGGAAACTGCAAGTCTTGCCATCTGATTAGATGATGCTCAACTTTTTGATTTCTGGGATCATTTTTGACAACGATGCTAGACTTGGAATCTCTACTAGGTGTATGACGGATAGCTGGCCATAAAGTATTTGTATGGCGTAGGAAAGCTTTGGTTTGGATGGCTACATTGTTTCTCTTCTTTTTCATATCGAAACCTGTTGTCTGGATTTGCAGTTGTAGGATTTCTGCAATGGTTTCGTCATAGACATACACATAGAAGTTTGGATAGAAATCAAAATACATGGGGCCATCAGACAAGGGTGCTACCATTCCACCAATGACGGAATCCGTATACTTATTGTGCGTCATGTCTCTGACTATTGCAAGCACAAAAGTATGTAATCCTTTATGGACTAAAGGATTGATTCCAACCCTAATACAACCTAGATGCAAATAGTTCGTCTTCAATTTCTTTGCTTCAGCTTGTAAAGTTTTGGGATCCAACAGAGAAATTGTCTGGATGCTATCAGAGTTTTCCTGGACTTGGCTAACAGATTCCTTAATGCTTATTCTTGATGCAGCAATTAAATGAAAGGGGGCTAAATCACTATAGACTTCAGAAGGGGATATCTGAATTAATTCCCAACGGGCAGAAGGCTGAGTTTCTTCATATGTTAGTTCAGCAAAGTTTAAAGTTCTACTTGAACTACTAGCAAACATATCTCTTAAAGGATTTTCTTCAGCCTGAGAGTCTCCCTCTTCAAGTTCATAGAAAGAAACAGATTTCCTGAACGATTCCATTCTGAATATGAGTACTTTAATTTGATTAGAGTACCAACCTTAAGAACTAGACGTTACTGGCTCTGATACCAATTTTACGCAGGGGCTCCTGTCACGAGCTTGCGACTTGCTGTGCCTCTTCGTTAGTGTTGACGGCTAACTCCTGGTGAACTAGTGGTGAACCTACTCATATCTTTCACACTTTTGCGGCCTTCACAACGGCTTCCACGCCTAACAATGGCCTAGGTGTCCCTTCGATCTTTTGGCGAACTTCCTGCGAACTTCGGCGAAGACTCAATAGAACTACTATTGCAGCAAAATTTTATGAAAGCACAGAGATACTCAAATGGCGGAAATATGGTGTACTCATATTATTTCAGATTCTCAAAATACTTACAGAGAGGAAAATCTTTACAGAGATAGACTGTCACGGCATTTACTGGACTAGATACTGATCATAAAGATCAAGTAATACCAGAGGCTTCCTGGCGATGGACAGACTCTGCCTCAGAAATTTCAAAGAGGAATACACAGACCAAATGACTCTAATGGTTTAGCCACTTTACGTTCTCACCAGTGCCGAGCACACTAATGTGCAGGCTTCCAAACCACCTATGAACTTGAGTAATTTCGTGATGCAAGCAGGTCAAACACGCGGGTCCGCAGATGCAGAGTAGGAATTATACTCTTCTAAATTTTGACTTTAAAAATATATTTTTAAAATTTAATAATTTTTTTTTTTATAGAATAACCAATAGATAAAAAAATTAAAAAAAATAAAAAAAAATAGAAATTTAAAATTTGTTTTTTTAATTTTCAAAATATTTCATTTCATATTATAATTTTCAAAAACATTAATGAATTTTAAAAATGGTTTAAAAAGTTTGAGAAGTCAAATACTTTGGAACAAAAACTGATTACAATATAACTTACTTTTAAACATATATTAAATAATTCGAAATATGATATAAAATTACAATAAAAAGACTAAGTATAAAATCAATAAGAACTACAGAGTTTACTTTTTTTGCTCAAGCAAGAAACGGACCCTCTCTTCATACGTAGCTACAAAATGGTTACATAAAATATAGAATGTCAAAAAGTTGACATATGCTCTACATAGGGGCACTGAGCCAAATGCTCAAGAACCAGGCTAAGGGCCCACAAAACCGTAGAACCAACCAAGACAAAGAGCGGACCTCATGGTGAAATAGAGACCATCAAGCAATAGATCTGACCGAGAACTTACAAGAGAGAAAATCAGAACCTCCTAACAAGCATGAAAAACCTTAGCTGTAGATCTGCTTCCACAAGATCCAACAGTTTTGAAGGATATCAGGCCGAAAAGATGCACGAGGAATACCCGCCTGATGAAGGCAGTATTCTCACTCTTCCTAGAGCCACGTGTTGCACAGTTAGTGGCATCGGAGGCATTTCCGAAAACTAGCTTGTGGTAATGTGGACGCCCGATAACCATGGAAACTGTAGAAAAACCATCACGATCCCACCAACAAGCACGAAAAACCTCAGCCATGGTTCTACTGCCACAAGATCTAACGACTGTGAGGGATATCGGCCGGAGAGAATAGTGAGGAATACCCACACAATGAAGGCGGTATTCTCTCTCGGCCTAGAGCCACGTGTCCCACAGTTTGTGGCATCAGAAGCTTCTTTGAAAAACCAATTTTGGTAAAGCGGACGTCCGATAACCATGTTTACGATAGCAAAACCACCTTGTTCTTGTTTCGCACTCTTTCTCCTCTACCTACCATACCTCTGTCGTCTGTTAGTTAAACCCTTAACATCCATCATCTTAGAGTTCTGTTGGATATTTCCCCTTCAAGTACTGATAATGCTCCCTATTTGCGTGAGCCAGAGTGCTGCAGTCCTCATGCAGTTGTCCCGCCTGAACCAACTCCCACGAGCAGCACGTGTTTTCTCTTGTATATGTCACCCCTTCATTAGCAAGTGGGTCTACCACTCTGTTGGCTTCTCTGTGCACATGTACAAAGCTTAGAGTTCTATGTATTTTGAGGTGAGATTGAATTAGATGATATACTTGCGAAAGTATCCAGTGGTTTGAAACTTTGTCTGGTGCTATCCCAATACTTAATGTTTTGACCTAATTAATCGTTAATTCTGAGTCTGCCCTATGATTGTATTATGTAAATTGTAGTCCATAAGGATTTATAAGCCCTGCTCAATGGCCATGAGTTCTACCATATTGTTGGTTGCCCTCCCCAAATGATTGTGAAAGATGACTTTGATATTGCCCTCTTCATCTCTTATAACTCCTTTGTAACTAGCATCCCCAGGGTGTCCTTTTGAAGCTCCGTCTATGTTGAATTTCAGGGAGCCATGGGGAGGGGGTTGCCAGAAAGCCTTTTGATCTGATGTGTGCCTTGCTATATTTTTGGTACCTGGAGGGACATAAGACTAGAGTCCCAACTGTTCGAGAATATGAGCATCCCTTTGACTAGGGGGTTTCTGAGGAGGTTGCTTCAAAAGGGCATTCACTGTTTCTTTGAGCTGTTTTAGGATTTGAGCCAAGATGTTTTGAGTTGAACCACATTTAGCTTTGAAGATCCTTTTGTTACGTTCTTTCCAAACATCCCAGATTAAAAAACCAGGAGTCAGTGTCTAGGCTAAATTGACTGTCTCATTATCCGAGAAGTCTTTCCTCCAATTCTTTAAAGTTACAGTAATGTCATTTTCCCTCCTGGCTGTGTGGTTGAAGATAGATGCTACCCATCAACAATTTGAGTCAATGTGTCAATGTGTAGCCATGTTATCATCTTTTTCTTTCCCTGTATCAATGTCCTCTGGTTCCTTATTCTTTCTATTATCTCCCCCCTCTTCTTCTAAAATATCGAAGCTATTGTGACCTAGTAGCTTGTTCTCGCGAGGTTTCTTTTGGTGCTTTCCCCCCGTCGTTTTCCTTTGCCTTCCACTTTGGTGAAACCTTCAAGGTCATTTCCTGTGTTGTTTTTAAGGTTGTCCTCTCTTTTGTTGAGTGGGTAGTCTCTGAAGAGGTGCCCATGTTCATGACATTTGCGGCATTTGAATGGGATGTGTTCATAGTCGATCGCTTGTACCCATTCCTCATCATATACTCCCAGGATGATTTCATCCAGGAGTGCTCCTGATAAGTCCATTTCTACACATATGCGGGCAAAGGATGTATATTTTCCTTGCAGAGTCAGCTCTGATATCTTTATAAAATGTCTAAATTTATTACCTATAGCTTTTAAGGATTTTGGTAGCTAGTAATCTAAAGGTAAGGAATATAATATAATCCATACCAGGACTGATGTGAACGTTTCTCGCTCCGAAACAAAGTTCATCATCCAAGGTCGCATGTAGAGGCTTGCAACAGCATAGAAGTAGGGTCCTCCTTCAAAAACTTTGTCTTTATCCTCCAGGTTAGTGAAAACCACTGTGAAAAAACCCTTGGACCCCAGATGTATAGTTGTTTCTCCTTTTGGTTTCCAGGTTTTTCTTATCCATGTGTATAGAGCTTTCTTTGTGGGCTAAATACGCATAAACTTGCATATGACAGCATAGGTCGCCATGTGTTCTCTGTGCACCTGTAGAGTAGGATCATCTAAAACCACCCGGGGTTTGATATTAGACTTGGGGTTGTAGGGTCCCGTTGTAGATCTACCCTCCATTCTCTAACTACTGTCTCTAGCTTTCGTTTCCTTTCGCGCCTCCTTGTGGGTCCCTTCCTTTTCATGGGATTCGCTGCTTTCCGACTTTTGGGTACCAGTTGTCTTTGTCTCATCCTTCGTTGAATTCCAGAGATTGTGCAGACTCGTCTCTCTGCCTCTATTTGAAACCACGTTGCTATAGGAGGGAGTGGAGCTCCCTCCTCCATGCCTCTCCATAGTTACAAGCTTGCTTCTGTCGCCCCCTGTTCCAAACCCTAGTCGCTTTTCCTGGAGCTCAGTCACCAAGAAAACTCCCAAGAACTACATACTTTATATTATGAATATACCTAATGTTTATTTTAATTTTTGTATTATAATTATAACTATTATATATATGTTATACCATTTAGATTCAAGAAAAAAATCCATCAAAATTAATTTCATTTATATCTTCGCAACTTAAAAGGAGACAAAAAAGTAATTAATATAGTTTTTAATATCATGGAACACTGATTTATATTTAATTTATGTATTTTTTAAATTATTTAATGTAATTTTTATTAATTTAATTTAGGCTTCTCTGATCCATATTATGAAAAGTAAGAAAATTTGCGGTAAAATTCACACCATCATAATTTTATTGATGTGCCCCATCCAGTGTGGTTTATCGTCAGCGCAAAATGAAGAGCAAGATGGCATCAAGTTAAATAAATGAAGAGATTTTTATTGAACTCGTCAGTGCAAAATGAAGAACAAGATGGCATCAAGTTAAATAGATGAAGAGATTTTTATTGAACTTAGGCTTTTGTGATCCATATCAAGTTTTTTTAGTGGAGTTTTCGGTGAAAATCACATCAAAATTCATTTGTTGACATCGTCAGGACAAGATGAAGAACTGGATCATGGCTACAAGTTAAATAGAGAGAGAAGATCCATCCACGACTAGAAAAGACAACTACTATTGACCAAGGAAATTGACTGGGCGACCAAGAGATAGAGATAGGAAAAATTAATTGTTTAATTAATTAATTGGTTGGTTGTTAGATCTATTAAATTCTATTAACTTAAACTACAACTAAAACCTAATCACTTAATATACTCTATATTATTTAAACCTATATAAACTAAATGATTATTAATTAGATAACTAAGTTAGTTATATAGTTGAATAACAAAATATGTTTAATTTATTTAACTACATAAGTTATAAATATGGAGTAAAATAAAATGAAAATCTATGTTAATTCTGATTATATGTATGCTATAATTTAATTCTTAAATTCAATGCATTGAAATTTATATATTTTGTTTAATCTAATAATGGATGAATGGGATTTAAAACTGATGTTTAATAATCAATCAAATAATTTATATTTTATATCTTTATGTTAATTTAGATAGGTTTAGTTTATAAAATATTATTTATTTATATAATAGGTCCAATAAAGCCAAGTAAGGGATTTAAAACTAAAGTTTTAATAATCAGTCAAATGAATTATATATATGTTATAAATATTTTATTAGTTAAATTTATAAAATATTATTAATTTATATACAAGGTCAATATAGAAAGTTAGGTTAAAAAAAAAATTAATAATTTTTAATTTAATTTTTAATTTAAGTATTATAAACTAATAACAAAAACATGCCCTATAAAAAAAGTGAAAAATAAAAATAAAAATAAAATATTATATTATTCTATATATATATAAACAAAGGAGAAAGAACAACCCATAAGATGGGGAAAAACCCAAAGAAGAAAACAAAAACAAGAGAGAAATATTGGGGCGACCTAGGAGGAAAAGGCTAATCTTCCATCCATCATCCCTCTTGAGATTACTCGGCCTCCTTTCAATTTTTATGGCCTCCCTAATATTTTGGTGGTGAAAATGCACAATTTTTGCAATTACATAGAACTCCTCAATACAAATATGGTGCTTAGTCTTCTCCCCATGCTCTGCCAGGGCTGAAGACTGGGTCCTTCCATGTTTGATGTGGGCTTAGTGCTCACGAATCCTCTGATTAATAGAGTGCCTAGTTTCCCTAGCATAGGGGGTCCCACATGAACATGGAATAACATAAACACCTTTTAGATCTTTTCTTTTTAGCAATTTCAATATAACAGTTACATTTGAGTAAATAAATCATATTATTAATAATTTATTATGATGATGGTGATGATGATGATGGTTAACGTCCACTGAGACCAAACTTTGGTCTACCAGACCTAAAGAAACGAATTATTTAGTTTGATTTAAGATTTTATTCCTATGCTCAAAAATCTTAGAGAGAAGCCTCCCGAGATCACTATAATTTTGACATCATAAAAGGCTAGGAAGGTCAATATTGCAACAAATATTATGAAACTGAGATCTAATGTGCTTGTACGCGGGGCACTCTAAGAGGAAGTGATTTTCATCCTCGATGTTCATAATCTAACAGAGATGGCAGAATCTTTCCATCCATGGTGTTTTAGGAACTGCCCAACAACCCGTTTCAATATGGAGCTCATAAGATTTCATTCTAATCTTGGCTATATTAAGTTTCTTCTTTGAGCTAATTAAAACAGAGAGATACTTTTGATCTTCTAGGGTGGGGTTGATGACCTCCTTATAATATCATAATTTTCTTTTAGCTGTTAAATCTTTCTCACACCACATTTTTTCTTTGAACTTATAAGTAACAATATTTTTAATGTTATTAACGTTTTGCAATATAACATTCTCGTCAATCTCCCAATGGTTTAACCAGGCCCTCGTGTCTTTATACCAACCTCATTTGAGCCTTAGGTGGTTTTGGCTGGAATTTCAAGCTAGCTTAGGAAGTTTATGGTCACCTATGTTATTGAGTTTGTGCTTGTACAACAGAAGCCTAGCCATAGCTAGGCTCTCGATAGGGGAAAGACTCACTTCTATAAGGAGAATAGGATAGGGTGTATTTCTTTTAATTTTGAGATTATACATTATAAAACGCTTCTTGATTTGCTCAATCTTTCTCCAGGATTCTCTAGAGATGCTGCAACCCCAAACCTCACATCCATATAAGATAACAAAGAGTGACTAAAGTTTCAAAGAGGAACTTCTTTCTATCCCACATTACAAGGTTCATCGTTTTACAATTATTTTCAAGGCCAAAATAAGCTTTCCACCCCCCATTAATCTTTTTCTCAATGCTATAGTTCTAGTTGAGCTTGTGATGAATATCAATACCTACGTACTTGTAAGAAGACACTTCCTCCAAGTCACTATTGTCATACATCAAATTAGCGTAAGTGTCCTTCTTGGATTTGATAATCATAACTTTTGTTTTGTCGGTGTTAATAGTGATACCCATGGTAGAGCAAAAATCCTTAAGAAGTCTAAATTGCTTATCAAGATCAAATGGGCACCTTGTGAAAAGAACAATATCATTAGCATAGAAAAGAAGGATGATGACTATCCCAGCAAAGATCGTGTCAGCACAGCCTGCTTCCTCTAAACAACCTTCTAGCTTGTAGATGTAACTGCCAACAGAGTTAGAGGCAGATAAATAAAACAATTAGATTTGACTAAATAAATAATATTTCAATATAAAGAAATAATTGTTAATATTGAATTACAGAAAATAATTAATCAAAAGGAAAATTTTAATGAATTAAATATCTAAAAATAAAAATATTTACATCAAACCTAAATGATCAAAACAATAAACCAATTAATAAAATCCAATATAATAATATAATAAAAGAAAAATAATATTTGGGTCAAAACTTAAATTAATCAAAACAATTAATTCTAAAACTTAAAAATAAATAAAACTAATAAATAGTCCAACTTAAAAAAATAATAATAATAATAATAATAACTAAATAAATAAATAAATCAACATTGAAAAAAATAATTAATAGTTGTTTATTAGTAGTCAACATAAAAATACAAATAAATAATAAAAATTAGGAAATTAGAAATATATATGTTAAAAAAAAAACAAAAAAAACAAAACCTTAAAAAGAAATGGTAGGGATCTAACATATTTTGAGTTATTTTCTCGATTTAGATTGCTCAGTTTCCTTTGAAACTTTATAGCTTCCCCAAATTTAAGATAATGAAAATGATGTATCTTAACACTGCTATTTTTATTTAGGAGTCTCTTCTCCGTATGCCATTTTCTTAAGGCGCGTTTTATTATAGTGGTTGTTTATGTTAATTTTTTAATTTTCCATTGTTACAATTGCAGTAGTCTATAACGCGACTTTTTGAAAGCTTTTCCGGCGGATTTTTCCGGTCAAAATCTAGCAGCAATTCATTGGAATCCCATGTTTGATAGCTAGTTTCTGCACAATCAATGGCTCCCAGAGGTTTTTCAGGGGGCTGAATCCAAATATACAGTTAAAAAACCATTTTAACTGCTAAAAATCAAGATTTAACCTCATTTCTTCGGCCGAATTCCGTCACCGGAATCTCCAAAAAGTCACATTATAGACAACTCCGTTACAATTTCGCTGCCTCTAACTCTGTTGAATTGACTTTTATAACCGCCATTGAAACCTCGGACATCTTGACTATTGAATAGTATCCCATGGTCAAAGGTTAACAATCTACGCTCTTTTTACGGTACTCGGAAAAAGAATAATAAAACCCAAAACATAATGTTTAATTGTTCACGTCGTTGACCAACCATACTATATGACCGAAATACAAGAGAGTAATATTAACGCATGTTTGACGATTTAACGTAACGAAGGTTCTGAGTTAAGATTAGATTGCCATCTTCAACCCGATTATCAGGTGACATAAACGCATGTTTGACGGTTTAACGTAACGAATCTTCTAAGTTAGGATTCGGTCGCCAACTTTGTCCGGATTGTATAATTGGTGCAACGGACGGGTGAGTAACAATAAGTGGCACAAAAACATATTCGAATCGGTTTCAGTTCGAGATAATAATTTCGTGGTTGACTCTGTCCTCATCATTCGGTTCTTGCACAATGTCGCGCTAGCGGTGGAGGCGGTGGAGCTTGAAAACTTTGGCACGAGACTATTGCTTTATCCGCAAGTATTTATCGTTTCTGCAGGCCTCCACAAAAGTTATGTCCACTGCTGGTAACATACATAGGAATTTCGCCTGGTTTTGGTCCATAATCTGTTTACTAATCAAATTTTACCTAGAAGTCACATGTTTATGAATTGGTAGATTTGTTATCTATCACTTAGTATGTGTAGTTGGGGAATTTATATTTATGAGCATGACACAACTACTCAAGTTGAACCTTGTAAAGGAAACTTTTTTTAATGTAAAATGTTCATTATTTTACCAGAGGTATTATTCTTTTTGAGAAATAGACATAGTGCACATATTGCTTGAAAACAATTCTTATTTTTCAATCACAAATCTTTATGCATGCTACATAAATAGTACTTTATGAGATCCAACAATTTTTAAAGTAGAATATTATTGTTAATAAAATATTTCAAAAAGACAATCTATTCAACAAACCAATCCTACATATATAGTAATGTAAGCATTATTCTAAATCATCCCTTTAATCCTTATATTACATTATTACAAAAATTAATACAAAATTGACAAATTACAATTCACATGTTACATTTGTTTGACTGGTCTTCCTTGACACTTATCCCCAGTGTAAATTCTCTTGGACAATGTTATTTTCACCACCACAATCTTCGAGCTTCCCACTCAACTCATTTAAGACATAACCCCCTCTCACTATCTTTGATGAACTTTGTATAATTGAAGCTTCTTGATCTACCTAAAGAAAATCTTACCACCCTAACGACAAACTCCCATCTATCAAAATACAACCAACTACACTTTTGATAGTTGTATAGGTGAGTTGTCTGATTACTCGGCTTACTAGGCATTAATTAGCTTACTTGGCATATTCAACAATCAATTATGCAACTCACCTTTCTTCATACAATGATCTCATAACATACCCTGTAAATTCATACAAGGATCTCATAACATAACCTGTAACTGATGCTCTTGAAGTCCTAAGCACAAATTCATACAACAAACTTAACAAATTCATACAATTAACTTAGTGATATATTCTCTCAACACCAAAAAACATCTATAACCACTAATTTAATTACATTCCTTTGTTCAATAATTAATTATACATTTTCAATTTATAAATTTTGGAAACTCACTCAAACAAAAAACTATTTAAAACAACAAACTCTTTAACAAAAAATCATGACGATAAAAAAAACAATAATATGATGATAAAACCAATAATCATAAAACTATCCATTGACATCCCAGCAGAAATTATTCCCCTTGCGAACTCAAACATGAATAAGGCTAACAAAATTGAAATAAGTGCATAATATTGTTCAAAAAGAATCTCCATCACAACAATCAATAATTCTGACATATTCTTCCATGGAAAGGGTCGGCAATGCCCCTCTAAATGAGTAATGCTTAAAACATTTTGACCTGAGCAGAAAACCATGTCACCATAATCCATGGTCTGCAATGAAAGTTATTGAAGTGAGTGTCGTCCAAGGAATTTCCATACACAATCGTTTGAAACCGGCGTATCACAAATTTGACGTCCCAATTTCTTTTCAAAGCAGAACCACAAATGAATTAAATGTTGGAAATTTCTGATTATTTCAAACACAAAAGAAATTTCACAGAGAACAACGCTCTGTTTTTAATTCAGGATCTTAATCATAACAAAATAAAAACTATTACAAAATAGCCTTCCTCTACTCAGAGGGATTACAACAGGAACGCTTCAGTTCCAGAAACTAATTTCACTATCTTAGAAAAAGAGTTTCAGCACTGCTGTGCGTTGCAAAAAAAAAAACTCTCAGAGTACAAAAACAGAACTTCTGTTCTTTTTCTTTCTACACATACAAAACAGATCTACTGTTCGTTGTATTTATAAGAAAATAAATATCTGATTTAAACTATAAACTAATCAAAATATCTACTGATGTTTATCTGTGTATTTATTGCAGAAGAGGCAGTGATGTTTTTCAAGATGGCAGTCTGCAGGGAAATTAAACTTTGAATTTAATGCTTGGCCCATTACATCATCGCACCATCACATCAGAGAAAAAGAAAAAGATGTGTCGCCACTGCCATAACTGTTTAAAACATGCGATTTGCGATATGCGATCAGATCGCATCGCGAAATCGCAATCGCAGACAATAGAAGGACGTAATGTGCGATATGCGATATGCGACTTGATCGCATCGCAGGGAGCTTAATTGGAGGTTTTCTAGAAACAGTTTGTTGCGGTCGCTGTCACTCCACGGCAGTTTAAATTATGATTCCAACACTCCCCTTTAATTTCAACTGCTGGGTTTTTCTGCATACCAAGACATTTCCTGAAATGATCAAAGCTTTTCTTTCCCAATGGTTTTGTCAAGATGTCAGCTAGCTGATCCTCTGTTCTGCAGTGCTGCAAAACAATCTCACCATTGTTAACCAATTCACGTATGAAGTGAAATTTAGTATCTATGTGCTTTGTTCTTTTGTGAAAAACAGAGTTTTTAGACAAAGCTATT
>APFE030490742.1:0-30661 GCA_000404065.3 Pinus taeda
GTTCCCAAGGCTTCTTGTTGGGTGTGGAGCCTCATTATCTTCTGTATTCAAAAGTCTGAGTCAGATGTATACTCCAGGAAGATTGTACACCCCTCCACACAGGGGGGTGTGGGAGGGACTTGTCCACCCCCGTGGGGGTTCGAGCGGGGCTGATCCCCCTCGGCTTAGGGTCCAAGGACCAGTGGTCCCCTGGCATGGGTTCAGGGGCAATGCCTCTGAAGCTAAAAACGGATGTAAAATTGCCTTCTAAAATTATAGTAATTTCTAGTCAATCTGGGTGATTCATTAGGCGGATGATCTAACGGAAGAAGTTATGTTTAATTTATGGTTTTTTGCCCTAGAAGGCAACCCCTCACTATATATGAGTGAACTGTATTGCATCTATATAGATCTGTATTCTAAGTGAGGAAAAGAGAGGAGATTGAGAGATGAAGAGGGAGTTACAATGGATCTGTTGTAGGTTATATCTCTTCAGTTTGCTGGGTAATATAATAAAAGAAGAACTGGTTTTTTCTCCTTGGACATAGCCCAAACTGGGTGAACCACATATAACTGTGTCTCTCTTATTTTATGCATTTTTTCCTCTGTTTATATTTCTGCAATATTTTATGTGTTCCATTACTCTGTAATATAGAATTTTCTAACACTTCTTACACCTCCAGATCCACTAATTTCTCAGGCTTCTTATATTTCTTCTTCTTCCACATTTCAATATGCTTTCTAGGGGATGTGCACACTGGATCTGGCTTCTTCTTCTTGTCCTTTGCAGATTGATTTGATTTGGCTGGTTGGATTTCTCTAGTAGGGGTAGGCTTTGGCCTAGGCGTCCTCGATGCCATAGGCATAGGAGCTGCAGCTTCTACACTTACAACTTCTGGGGCATATTCCTTAGAGGAAGCATTGCTAGTACTCATAGTTTCATCACGACTTGGTGCAAGAATTTTGTCAAGAATAAACTTTTGGTTTATCTGAAAAAACTTAGCAAACATGGGGCTCACAACTAAATCTTACGAAGGCAGTCAACTCATAAGCGATAGACAGTGAATTTTACTAACAATTCTGAGAGAGAAAAGTGTTCTCTATTGGATCAAGAAGCATAATTTATAGGGAGTTTTGAACTCAAATCTGACCGTTCCCCCCATTTTCTAATAATAAATTTTGTTTTGGCGATAGATATTCAAATATATGTGACCTAAATTCCACTAGACCACTCCACTTAACTGTCATCTAGCTGTCAAGTCATGAGAAATAACTTCCACGTCACTTTCCTACTGTGGTACGTGACACCTTCCTTTGTGGTACAACTTCATCTGCACAACCTTATGGGTCATATCTTTGTCATTCTCCATGCACCCTACCCACTACATTATCCTCCAAAGTGGGCAGTGTAGATTATAGCCGCGTGCTCCCTTGCAACTTCCTGGATCACTAAGACTATCCTATTGCCATGTAGTCATTGTGCAGGATCCCCTGTATATAGCTTGAAACTACTCCCATTCACTCTTCCCAGGAAGGCTTCCCCATTCAGCTTCATGAGACGAATTGCACCTCCATCTGTAATTTCTTTGACAATATATGGCTCTAATCAATCGATCTGGAATTTACTGGGAAGTTTAGTGAACTTACGGGCATATAATAGGACAAGATCATTTCCTTTAACGTGTGATGTTTGATGTGGTGATCATGCCATCCCTTTTTGCATTCCTTCTGTACTTGGTGATGGAATCCTACCAAAAATCGATCTTTCCTTGAGTTTTTTCAATGCATGAGCAATTCTTCCAAGGCCTCGTGATTTGCCATATCTATCAGTGCTGCTATGCATAGACTAGGGACAATGTACTCCATCAGCATTACAACTTCAACGCCATATACTAATCTGAATGATGTTTTACTTTAGATATCATTTTTGGGATTCAATTGCGTTAAGTAAGTCATTCAAACGTATGACCATTTCCATGAGAGGTAGTCGTAACTGACTAATTTCTCATGATTTTTGAATAGTTCACTTAGCACTCCTTGCATCGGGTGATGCTCACAGGGGTGAAGAAGTGGGATTGAAACTAGTGAAATGTGGAGAACGAATCACATAGCATCAATCATCACTTCCGGGGCTTGCACCCGGTAACCAGGACTTCCCAGGAGGTCACCCATCCCAGAACTCCTCTTGCTCAAGCACACTTAACTGTGGAGTTTTTCCCACAATCAAGCCCACTTAGCTTGCTACCCCATTTGCAAAACCTTAGCAAGTATTGTGCCTCATGAACCATTCAAGTAGAGATCCCTTGACTCTTTTTGAATTTAAGTATGGGGGAAAACTCCACAGTTAAGCACGCTTGAGCCAGAGGAGTTCTGGGATGGGTGACCTTCTGGGAAGTCCTGGTTACTGGGTGCAAGCCCCGGAAGTGATGATTGATGCTATGTGATTCGTTCTCCACATTTCACTAGTTTCAATCCCACTTCTTCACCCCTGTGAGCATCACCCGATGCAATGAGTGCTAAGTGAACTATTCAAAAATCATGAGAAATTAGTCAGTTACGACTACCTCTCATGGAAATGGTCATACGTTTGAATGACTTACTTAACGCAGTTGAATCCCAAAATGATATCTAATATAATGCACTGCGTAATCCCCCATACTTAAAAACAATTATTGACAAGTCACAGACAAATATTCTAACATAATTTGTCTGACCTATGAAAGATTGCATTGATTTTTTGTTATGCGGTAAAGGTATCTTAGAAATTTCTCTGATTTCGTCAGGGTTAATATGAATCCTTTCTTTGGACACAATGAATCCAAGGATCTTTCCTTCACTTAATGTGAAAAAATACTTCTTGGGATTAAGAGAAATCCCATGACTTTGGCAATGTTCAAATCCATAGGGGGCAATGGGAAATTGTCCTTTTGGAAAGCTTTATTGAGGTTGCGAAAGTATATACATATCCAAATATCATTGTTCCTCTTTCTGACCGGGACAAGATTGGAGATCCATCGAGAATGTTTGACAGGAAAAATAATCTTGGCTTTCAACAGTTTATTCAATTCAGATTTAATCTGACATTCTAAATTAGGATGGATCTTCCTTAATTTATGTTGAATAGGTCCTTCATTAGATGTCATGGGAATAGTGTGTTGAATAATAGAGGTGTCATATGTCTTAAGATCTTCATAGTTCCATGCAAAGACATTCTTGTATCTCTTACACAAACCTATAAATGCTAATTTTTTGTCTGACACAAGTATGAGAACTAGATTAATATTTTGAGGCTTTAGGTTAGTCCCATGATTAATCAATTCAAACCTCAAAGTTGAACTCTAAAGTTTTGAGTTGGTGGGTCGTTTAAATCTATCTTTGAGGTCATATAAATCTTCCAACTTAACTACAGATTTTGGTGTAGCGTTATTGACTGTTTCTTGTTTAAGTTGGTTATCATGCTAGTCTTCATCAACTATCTGGTCATCATAAGAGCCTTTTGATGTCAGGAAGCTTATGATATCCAAATATTTATTAAAGATTCTCTAGTTGGTGATGTTATCGGGAATATAAGACCTTAAATTCAATTCAATGGAAAATCGATTAGGGCTATAATCCTCTGGTGGAATAAGCTTGGAAGTGACATTAGCTAGAAGATCAAAACTAACATTTTGGAGTCTTGGAATATGGGAAATATTAAATGTTGTAAATTAAAAGGTCAGGTCTTGGACTAATGACTCATAGTGCTTCAAATGTCGTGAAAAATAGTGTATAGTGTTTCTCACCTATTTTATTACAATTTATGAATCTCCAAATACTTGGAGGTGTTTGATATTTAGGCCAATTACCTGATACAAACCTTGAAGTAGTGCTTCATATTCAACAATGTTGTTTGTGCAATCAAATTCAAGTCTGCATGCTAACATAGGCTTTTCCTCCTCTGGGCTAACTAATATGTATCCTACTTCTGCTCCATCATTGGATTTAGATCCATAAAAAAATAATTTCCAAAATAAAAATCTAACTACAGGTTTATCTAAAAAGTTTACAAATTTAGAAGTGTGTTTTTGGGAAATTTTTTTGACTTGAGATACAAAATAGTTTTCTAAGAATGTTGAATCATGAGCATTGAAATTTCCGAGAAATGATTCGACTGAGTAATTTTTGACGATATTGTTACTATACTCGAATGGTTCATTTTCTCCTTCTAGCTGTGTGACTATGTACTTTTGATGTTTCTCGTGATCAAACCTTATTTTTTTTGGCTTGCCATTATAGGGAAGCCACATGTGAGACCAATCAATTGTAAAATAACCATGAAGTTTTTTTGACCAGTCTCTACTAAGGATTAAGACATAGAACTTAGGAATATCAGCGATAAGTATGTCAATGACTTGAAAACCTTTATGATTTGATGAAAGTATAATGGTTACTTGGTTAATTTCCCCAACAACTTCGACTTTATATCAATCTAACTGTACTATACATACAACAGATTTTTGAGGCTGAACATTCAACTTTTCACAAACTGTTCTAGGTAAGATGTTAGATGAATCCCCTGAATCAACTAAACAGTTATGTAAATTATTTTTAAACACTTCAAAAGTAAGGAGAAATTGAGGAGTATGAGATTTAGATCTTCCTGTAATTAGGGCGATGTCAGTTAGATCAATCTTGTTTAAAGAGGTCCTAGGGGGCCTTCCCATTTCTTGGTCAGCTTGTGAGGTCATAGAGGCAAGAAGCAGGTATTGCTTTGAGTTCCATAAGGAGTATATTCTGCTAATGCTTCAATTTACTAAGCTCATGAAATGTGATGTTTGCCCTAGTTTTCTTCATATCATCAACAATATTATATTCCATTTCATCAGAAACTATCAGAGTTTTAAGTGAAGGTGAAGAATCCAATTGAGTAGGAGTAGTTTGAGTGGATTTAGGTGAATATTACTTACCTGTTGTTTTGTCCCTGGGAGGTGGCATTGAAGCCTTCTGATTTGAATTTTTTTTTGTGAAAAATCAATAGGGTTTTTACTTCAGGTAGCAAAAGGGAATGCTTCTTGAGTTTCCTCATTGGGAAGGATAAAATCCCACATTCCTTATAACTCTGCTGCTTCAACATCATTCGTTTGTTCTTCATTTTGTTGAAACTTCATCCTTCTCTCCATTTGTTTCGGAATTTGATATAACATTTTCAGTTTTAGGATCAGAAGGGGAATTCCTTTTAAATGGTCTAAAAGATTTCTTAGAGGAAGTCTCTGCTACCTGTTTTTTGATATCAACCATTTAGTTAGACATGGTCTTGAGGACTTTCTGTAACCCTTCAAGATCAAAAGTATATTTTAGTGGTTTCTTCTTGGAGTCATCCCTAAAAGCAACTTTCTTAGATTTTCATGCTTCTAGTGTGTTTTTCTTTCCTACAACTAGAATGCATTTTTCCACAGCTATTGCCTCTTTCATATTTTCTGCTAAAGTTGGTTTGATAGCTCTATCAACGAAAATAGCTATGTTTGAAGGTAGAGAAAAAAATATACCACTCATTTTGGACTTGATTGTTGGAATTAAATGCTGTTGGTATCTTATTCAATAATTTATTGAAGCGAGAGTAGAAGTCCTTAATGGTTTCTTTTAGTTCGGCTTTCAAATTAGAGAGATGATTGATTAGGGTAGCTATGGATCTATCATCTCCAAATTTAGTTATAAACTGCTCTTGGAAATCATCACAACTACTAATAGAACCTTATGGTAATGAGAAGTACCATGATCCTACTGCTCCCTGTAAAGTTTATGGAAATAATATTACAACCGCATCTTCTTCCACTACTTCATTCAAGTTAATGGACAACACGAAATTGTTTTAATGTTCCTCATCTAGTAGGCCATTATCAAGATTGAATTTGGGCAACCTTTCTCTGGATGAGCTAGAAATTGATGTAAAGGCCCAACTGTCCTAACAGCTCCTAAAAGTTATAAACATGTTTTGATTTCAATGACATTCAATCAAGCCTCATAAAGTTCAATGAGTCCCCTTCTAACTAGATAGACATTCCTATTTGAATAATATTGAATGGTCTTCTAATTTTTCACAATGTGCGTTTCCTGGTAATATTATGAAAAAATTGATGAAAAGTTTAAAGTCACGATAAAGAACCATTGGGAAAATATTAGTGATCTCTCCAATTTTTTTGGTTTAATCAATGCATGGAGTTCCACAAGCTCTTAGCTCTTTTTTTGTTGCTAAATCATGGCTATAGGAGTTGCTTCGGCAACTACATTATGTAGTTACAATGTATGTACTGTTTTAGTCCCATTGATCTAATTTTGTGGTCATTTGATGGACATTAATAAAGTTATCTTATCTTAGATTTGATATTTTAAGTGTGAAATTAGAATATACATCATTCTACCTTTTTAGGCTTCAAAAATAAGTCTTTAAAACTATTCTATAGCTAGCAGCTAGCCTTGATTTTATTCCATGACTATTTATAAGCAGTCTGCCTACTCTAGCTAAAGGAAAGCTTCAAAAAAAGAGACCTTTTCTTTCTACATGCAACCAAAAGGCTACAACAAGTACTACACTAGAAACATAAAGACACCTGAAAAAATACTAGGGGTTTCAAACCTTGCATTAGAACAACAAGCTTTCAGAAATTGATAATTATATCCCTCCCCCGAACTCTTGTTCAGTAAGGGACCCTTCCTGCAGTAACAAATATTTTTTTGATAATTGATCAACCATAGTATTAAACTCTTTAGAGATATGTGCAAAAGATAGACCATAAACTCTCCTCTTAACCTCCAGAAACTAATTTATGATAGGTCAAGTAACATATTATCTGTTGTGCACTTATTATTAGACCAATCGACCATCAATGTCGAGTCTCAAAACACTTGTAACTTTTTTATACCCTATATGTTGTTGTTTTCTAGAGTAGCCACATAGCATAAATTTATGTTTGTTATTTGTGCCAGGTCCTACTGCTAACTTTAGTTTGAAATGGTGACGTCGATCCACAAATAGAATGACACTAACCCACACAAACCTGGAACTCTCTAATAGCTTCCATCAAAAAACACCCAAGCCTCGTCGTGGCTATATTTCTATTTCATTTAGAATTCTTACTGGTTACTCTTTTGAAGAATATCAATTTCCACTGCAAGTATACCTAATTTTATGGGCAACTTGTGTTGGTCTCAAGTGTAGATCATTGAAGATCATTATGTTTCTAGATAACTAAATACCCCAAAGCTGGTTTATTGCTTTCCCAAATAATGTTATTGTTTCTTGTATGACTTAGGTACTTGTGAAAAATTTTAGTGTTCCTATCACTTTCAGAGATCAAGATGGTTCTCCTTTTTAGCTTAGTTTCTTTTTCCTCTCTCGCAAGGTGGTTTGTTTTCCCTTCCAGCTCTTTGAGAGGGTTGATTTCATCTTTCAAAAACACTCTTGCTTTATTATTATTAGATGTTTTTAACTCATTTTTCAACATCCTTTAAATATTTTTGAACAAATCTTTGAGCTCAATTTGCAGCTTCACCTTTTACCCTTTTAAGATTGTCTATGAACTGCTTCATGTCTCTGTCCTCACTGTTACTATCATAATGTCTTCAATTCTTGATGACCACATCCTTGGAATCCTTTCTATTTATCCACTAAGTGATTAAACTTAAAGGGGGATGGAGGCTTCTTAGTCTCTGATTCAATTTGCAGCAATATAGGTTGAGCTTCCCTAGACAATTTATGATCTCACTCTTTGAATCTAACATCAACTGAGTAGCAACAAAGGATTTATCTAGCCTTTATGAAATTCCACTTTTTAATTTTTAGTTATTTCTCTAGGTAGGTGCTTATTTAATTGGTTCTACATCAATAAACTTTTGAACTTCAAAGAAATGACTGAAAAATCATTTAGAAATGGGGTTTTTCTTGCTGCAAGGGCCCCATTGATTGTCAACCATGCCCTTTCCCTCCTCTTTTTTTGAAACCATGAATTTTCTTTAGAGTTATTATATTTTATTACAATGGAGACTTGGTGGTGATCCCAATTAAGTGTTAAACCCCCTTCCAGACCCTAAAATCACCCACAACATTCATTCTTTGATATTGGATGGTAGGATGAATTGAACATCTCATTACCTTTATTTTGTGAGGCCTCTTTGACTAGCTGACCACCTAAACAAGACAAATAACATATCCCTACATCATCCAATGAAACTTCTGAATACTGGATTGTATGGTCTAAAGAATGGATAACTAGCATGAAGAGAATGCCACAATTTCCTGAAGCAAAAGATGGACCCAAATTCCAGTGGGGGGTCTTAAAGTCCCCTAAACCTTTGCTAATGTTACAAACAATTTTGGAACACCCAATAATGTAAGGGGATTCTTTTAGTACTATTTGATAGCATGAGGAATTGATAAAAGGGGACCTACCTTAAAAAGTCATAGGAAAATCATGTGTTCCTTCAACCAGTTTAGGACCACATACCTTAGAGTAGCACTTATCACCTTCCAAAGTTGGAAGTTGGAACAACATCTAAACCAACAGTCTTGAGATTTGCCTACCCTTTTTCTTCTACCTTGTCTAGACTTCATACTGGCCTCCAAATTAGAATTTGTAGACACCACCATTCATACTTTTTTCTCTCTCTAGAATCTTCCCATAGAATTGTATGAGAGACAACCCAATGAAATGGGACTTTTCACTGTTTAGAAGTCCAACTTCTAGTTTAAAATCTATTTTCCTTGGGAAATTTCAGTATCTACAGGAAATCTCAGTATTTTCATGATGATCAGTTTCTGCCAACATTTTAACGACTCTTCTATCTTTGAAACTAGAAATTTTCTCCAAGGAGATAAACTTGACCTATAGCATTACTGCCCCTTCCAAAATTTCTGAATTCCTCCACAACTCTAAAGGGAGCTTGAGTCTATTGAAAATACGTTTGTTCCTCCTTTGGGTCAAAACCTAGTTTCCACTTTTTAGGTATAGTCTCAAGGGCCCCCCACATTTAATCTTGCTTGTGAAGCAGGTCCTCATCCTCCTAGATTTTCACCATAAAACAAATCAAGCCCCAGACTAAAATATGAAATGCATATTGAGTTTTGTACCTCAGAAGGTACTTCTAGTCTTGTGCCTTGACTAGAAATACCTTGTGTTGCCTTGTTATGACCTTGAAAAATTATGAGCCATGCCTATTATAATGGGTTTTTAGACATTTCTCAGAAAAACCCCTGCAACGTTTTCCATCTGCCATGCTGAGAAAATGCAACTTAAAGAAAATTTCCAAACTTGAAATTTGCACAAGAATCTTCACACTACTTTTCCATGTATGCAAAGAAAAAATGGAAATCAGGCGAACCCTCTAGAACTTCTCTCACCATTAATAATGTTCAATTAGATGTAGCAGGGAAGCTGCTAATGGCAGTGGGCATTAACTCTCACGAAGGGGATGGAACAGTTCTCCATTCCAATTAACTCAACACCTTTCACTCGACCAACAAATGAGTCACATATGGAGGTGAGAGGTATCTAGGAGTTCATCCTACATATTTATTTCTTATCGTGTCTCTAGTTTTTTGAATTATATTCCCCTTCTTATAGTTAGGGATTTACTTACAAAAAGTTAGGTGTTCATGTTTCAATCTTTAATTTTACCACATGATATTTGATGGGGAAGGCACTATGATATAACATTGGTGTAAATATTTGAACAACAAATATACAAAAATGTAAATGAAACTAGATGATACGCAAGGAAAAAAATTATGAAAATGGGTGCTAAACTATGTATAGATTGTGTGGTTAAATTATAGCAATAATAAATTAATTAATCAATACAAAACAAATTCCCTGTCTCCATGTGGCTTCAAATGTGTGTACCATAGCTTCACAGACTTAGAATGTCATTATGGAACAAGCCAATTGAGCTACTTACAACCAAATAAATTGCTATGGCACATGGTGCATTTATAAATAGATTTCATAGAGCAGGAAATGTCAAAGTAACAAAGTGTCAAAAGAAGAATATCTCAAGTAAAATGAAGTAAAGATATCCAAAATCCGAAAGGATATGTCACAAAATTTTGAAAGTCATTAACATTAAGCAACAAATTGATAGAGGTCATTGAAGTTGCAGTATTTATAGATGGATTAAAGGACACTATTAAAGGTATGTCAATGACTCATGGCTAGTTGTCCAAATCCGCATAAATCTTTCTTCAAACTATGCATCTAATTCTTGAGATCAAATGAATGTTAATTTACTCCTTGTCAAGCATGAAGCTGAGTTTACATACAAAGGTTTCTATCATTGTTCAATTGTTTACAAGTTGATGTGTATTTTTATGTAGAAATACTCCTTGCCTGATGAGATCATCCTTCAAATAGATGATTATTATGGTTAGTATGCCTTCAGTAGAAAGGTTTGTTTACTAGTTGGTTGTTGATTTAATTCTTCAGACATAGATTATTATTATGCTTAATATGCCTTCAATAGAAAGATTTGTTCAGATTATTATTATGCTTAATATGCCTTCAATAGAAAGATTTGTTCACTAGTTGGATGATGATTTAATTCTTGAGGCATAGATGATTATTATTCTTAATATGCCTTCAACAAAAAGGTTTCTTGAACTTGCTGACTCTTGTGCTCTAAATTATTTTCAAATTTCTTACAAAGTTGTGGTTTGTGCAAGTTGTTTCAAGAATTTATGGGCTTCTAATTGGTTGATTGTGGTCTTGTATGACATGTTTAGTCTTGTTTCTTGCAGATGCTATGGAACAATCGTGCAATCAAAGGAAAATGGATGCTTTACAATTTGTCTTTACATTTGGACCATCAGAAAAATTTCCACTTGTGCCTTTGTTGAAGGCATATCTTGAGCATCAAAGGAAAGCATTAGAAGAAATAACAAAAAAAGGAAGAGATCATGTTGGGTCACTAGTATGTTTATTCTTATTAGTGTGGTTCATGATCCCTTGTTAGTATAAACTATAAAAGTATTAACCTGTCATTAGACATATTCCGTGAACACTTCCATGTCTTATTGTAGAATTCAACAACGCCAAAAGAAATTCATTCATTGAACAATGTAATAAAGTGCATTGAAGTTCTTCACATCTATAAACTTTACTACAGCTGTTATTGAGTCTTTGGATGTGGTTATCGTTTCAAAGCATACACGTACAAGAAGACGAGAAATAATATGCCTCACTAATTCAAGTTATCTTCCTACGAATAGGGTGCTCCCTTCCATAAACCTGATGAATCACTCTGCTTCTTTCTAGTGAACAAATTTGGGACTTTTCATGAATTGTGTGACAATTCCAACCCCATAACTATCAGTTTCTTATTTAAAATTATACCAACTAGATTAGAACTCGCACTAGGAGAATTCCATTCCCATTTCAAAAGAACCTGGAATCAACTTATACCATGCCATTTAATATTTTATCTATTTCTTTACATCCTTGGCCTGTGACATAAAGACGTAATAGGCTACCTTGAATTTTTTATACTAACACTCCTAAACAATAATAAAGTATGCCCAAATCTGTCATTTCAAATGATCTATGTAGATCACCTTTTGGTTTTTCAATTATCAAAGTTGTTACCTATATTGATGAGATCATAAACAACAGAGGCCAAAATGACAATATCTATTAGAGTTCTATTTGTGTTTCATTAAAGGTGTTTTTTCTTTAGCAACACTACAATACATTGCAGTTTCCATTCAACGGAGAAGTGTACCTAGTAACAGCCTTGGTGTGTGTGAAAATGGTTTGAATTCACAATAGACTTTATCTATTGCTTTGAAAGTGTTTCTCCTTAAATATTACTTCATCTCAACAAATCATTTCAATCTACACCTTCAACAGAGGCGTACAACCTTGGGGTACATGCTACATATTCTAGTTTTTCTCTGAAGGTATAGCAATGATGAAAGAAGTGCTTCGATTTTAGCAATATTATGGTTGTTGTATGCAAGCATGCTTGTCTAGTGTTTCCCAAACTTATATAGAGCCATATTTAGTATAATTTTATAGTTTGACTTAGATGCCCACTTTTCTTAATTTAGCTATTTTTCTTAGTACTATTTTATGCACAAATTTATCTTTAGGAAAAGTGCACAGTAAAGAACAGTTCTATATTTTGAGAAGGGGACACTCTTCTAGGTAGGAGGAACTATTTTCTAGGGATATTATGCAATTCATGTTAGGTGCTTTATTCTAGATAGAGTTCCAAGTCCCTGCCCCCTTGACAAAGTCCCTGCCAGACAAGTCACTAATGAATAGAGTTCCAAGTCCCTAACTTTTCCAAAAATCAACTTGAGCCTAACTATCTAGCCTAAAATCCTTTACATTCCAGTGTTCTCTTGTCTATGATTTCATAGAGAGATCTATCTCTAGTTTGGTAGGGCTAACTATCAAACTAAAAACTTGGTCTATGGTTACCTTCGTCAATCTCCTCATCGGCTTGTAACATTGTGGAGGATAATGGAGGGCATGACAACTAGTGACTGCCAAGGTGTTCTAGTGAATGTAAGTTTCCCAAGTCATGGAAAGATGTGTTTCTAGTTGTAAGGTCATGACTGCCAAGGTGTGTTAGGGAATGCTAGGGCATGCTAACATGTGCCCGATAGTATGAAGACATATCAAACAAGCTAAGATGTGCCAAGTGCTAAGGCATGCCAAGATGTACAAGGGTTCCAAGTCCCTCCCTCCTCTTCTTCCATATGATATCCACTTATGATATTTCCTTTGCAATGTTTGGTGCATTTGCTAGTTATAGGTCATTCATAGGTTATAAATGTCTTTAGAGTTTCACTTCTAGTTGAGTATTAAATTGAACATGTCGATTCTCTTATACATAACTATTTTTCCCTCCACCCCCTTTTCATAACTTCAATAACCATTAGGTAGGGACTTACAACTTCGATGTTGCTTTGCTGGTTTCGTAATATATTACCGAGACTTTAATTTATTGAAAGTTGTAGAATTTGCAGTTTATGAAGCTTGAAGGTCTAATTTGTAAAAGTATAATTCTTTAAAGGAAGCTAGCTCAGTGGAAGAGCACTTGCTTTACAAGAAGGAGGTTGGTGGTTCAATTCCATCATGCCTTGATATTCCTATAGAATGGCGACAATTAATTTTTGGTGACAAAGGCTCTTTTGACCATCACCAATGAGCTTTAGTGACATTTTTTGACCCTCACCAAAAATATGAAATGGCGACGGTCAACGAACGCCACCATATATATGCATTAATAGTGATGACCCTAAAAGGTTTGTAACCATAAATCGTTGTTGTTGATATGAAATGGTGATAGTTTTTGTTTGTCATTATAGTCATTATTCGTGACGGACCTTAAATGTCACCATAACACCTATACTTCTGGTAATGTAGATTTTGGTGACGGTCAATGAATGTCACTATGTACATGCACCAATAATGACGTCCATTAAATATCCATCACAATAAATCATTGTTGTTCATATGAAATGGTGATGGTCACTATCTGTCATTATAAACAATATTCGTGGCGGACCTTGAATGTCAACATAACACCTATGCTTTTGGTGACGCCACATTTGGTGACATTCAATTTTTGGTGACCGAGGCTATTGTTTGTCACCATTGCTCATATGCAATGGTGATGGTCACTATTAGTAATTATAAATCTTTATTGGTGACGAACTTTGAATATCACTACAACACCTATACGTTTGGTGATGCCACCTTTGGTGATGTTCAATTTTTGGTGACAGAGGTTATGGTCTGTCAACATTTCTCATATGAAATAGTGATGGTTGTTATCCGTCATTATAGATCATTATTAGTGACGAAATTTTTATGTCACTGCAACACCTATACTTTTGGTGACTCCACCTTTGGTGACATTCAGTTTTTGGTGAAGAATGCTCTTTTGACCATCGCCAATGAGCTTATGGTGACATTTTTTGCCTCTCATCAATGTCGTTTTTTCTTGTAGTGCTAGTTGTAAAACTGACAAAGATGAATTGGTTTAAAATCTTGCATTGTTGTAGTCTAGCTTCTTTATTTATGCACTACTATTATCACCCACGATTTAATAGAAACTCCATTAATAAACCATTGAAGTTGCAACCTCAACCTCAAAGATAACATCTTATGTAAGGAAATAGAAGCTCGGGCAATACTCCAAGATTTCAAATGTAATTTGAAAAGATGCCATGTTATACAATCTGTTATTCGAAATACGAAAACAATTATAAAAGTCTCCTATCGATATCAACAAATAGTTTCTTTCCTTTCTTCGCTAACGATTTCAAAATGTTTTTCGACTCATTTCCCTATAAGTCACCATCTGTTACCTTTTTTCCTTTGACATATGTCACAGAATCTCTGTTTATGAGATAAAGTTGACATCCAAATCTTTCTGTCATTCTAATGTTTGTTCTGTCATTAGTATTTATGATTATGATTATTATTATTATTATTATTATTATTATTATTACATAAATGTAACAATCATAATAGAGTGAGACTCATTTCCCTAGAAACCATCACATGCTATTATTTTGCGTCTAAAACACATTACAAAGATAAAGTTGCCATCTTACTATTGTCTCGATGTGTTTCCTTTGATTAATAGAAAATAACATTGCAGGTAAATACCGGTTCCCTGAGCATTCAATTCACGAAGTATGCACCTGCTCACGTATTCAGTCAATATACCCATGCGTAGATGAAACAAGCAAACCACAAAAGAATTAAAACATTAAATATAGAAACATGATTTTCAAAGCATTAAAATATTGATATTAACATATGCTTTCAACATAATATAAAGGCCTATGGGCATAACTACAGTGCAAATCAATTATAACCTCTCAAGCTTTCATTGTGCAAACCTAATAACCACTGGCCTTATGCCAAAGTGTGAACAAAGCTTTCAAGTTTTCACAATATAATAATATCAAATTGCACGTGTACTAATTCCAAAAGAGTTAAAAACACATTATAATTAAAATATCGCTCCACACATCCCTCATTTTGCACAAATTCAAAGCACAGTAAAAGCACTGCACAAAGAAACATTGAAATGTTTCATACATTATCTAATTTTTCACACTTAATATTACCACACAACACTTTTTCCTCACACAGATTGAAAACACAGTTTATTTAATATTGCACAATGCAAATAACTTTTATAGTCCAACCGTTATGATAATTGTTACAAAAATGGCATAAAAGTGATCAATGTAAAAAGTAATATTAACAAATTTCTTTCACAGCCAATGTGTGAACATATAATCCAATAAAAATGATAACACATATAAAGTAGGAATCAACATATAAGATCTAAAATCACTTCCTCTTCCAAACAACATACATACTCTATTCTTCGGCAGATACTCTCTTATTCACACAATAAAACCTCCACACATGGAAAACACCTGCAACCACATCCATTCTGGTATAATTGAGAATATAAATAACAAAAGGTCCCTCCTTCTCTTTCTCCATGCAAGAAAAGGTCCACATCTTTACATGCAAAGCTCCACACATTATTTAAAAAAATGGCTAGGTGTTAATTAGTGTATAAGTTTACATGCTTTGAAATAAATTATTAACTCGTAAAAACATGATAAATTTCATGAATTCAATAAAAAAATAAAGTTATAGTTTCAATAATTCTATTAGGAGTGTGGAAATTTGTAAAAAATATAGTCATCTCTTACTTAGCTCCCTAGTCCATGTTAAGAAATAAGCCTTAAAAAATTTACTTGACTTGTGCGAAGCTTTGCTTGTGTAGAGCTTCCGTTGTGTAGAAAGATACACATAAGCAAATCTCTACACAATGATTTACTTGCAAAGCTCCAAACACTGTTTAAAAATTTTAAACAAGAGGAGTTAACGTATGTTTAAGTTTACATGCTTTGAAATAAATGATTAGCTACTAAAAATTTAATTAATTTCGTGAATTTAATAAAACATTAAAACTATAGTTTTAATAATGCCATTACCAATGTGGAATTTTGTAAGAGTAATAGTTGTCTCTTACATAGCTCTCGAGCCCATGCTAAGAAATAAACATTTAAAATATTTACTAGAATTGTACAGAGCTTTGCTTATGTGGGTCTTCCACTGATAGGAAATCTCTACACACTGCTTCACATGCAAAGCTCCACACAATGTTTAAAAACTTTAAACATCAGGTGTTAGAAAAAGTTTAAGTTTACATGCTTTGAAATAAATGATTAAATGGTAAAAATATGATTAATTTCATGAATTAATAAAACATTAAATCTATAGTTCCAATAATGTAATTACTGGTGTGGAAATATGTAAAAGTAATAGTCGTCTCTTACTTAGCTCCGAAGCCCAAGGTAAGAAATAAACCTTAAAAATATTTACTAGACTTGTGCGAAGATTTTCTTCTATAGAGCTTTCACTGTGCCAAAATCTCAACACAATAAAAACTTCAAATACATGCAAAGCTCTATTATACTCAACCTTTTAATTTCTAAAATTTTATAGCTAGTAATTTCATGATTTTGAATGTCCACTTTCAATTAATAATTTAATATATTGGAATATAATTTATTTATGAGATGATGAAGATCCATGTGAATAAATAACAGGAGAAACAATGAAGTTTTTGGGTTATTGTTTTACTATTATTATTGAAGTCATTAAATGTGTATTACCATGCTTGTTCAAGGCCCTAAAAGTAGCAACAAGTTTAATTGGTAAAAATTGATTGTAATATTTGTACATGAAAATATTAATTGGATATTCGTTTATCCACTACCCCTCCCACCGCCTCGATTACGTAAAGGACTTGCAAACGAGTCATTTCTATCATCATGGGAAGATTAGTACCATAATAGTGTCACCCCAACCCATGCTAAGAAATAAACCTTCAAAATATTTATTAAGACTTCTTCGGAGCTTTCACTATCAAGAAGCTTCGCACAAACAAATATTGTTGATACAAATAGAAAATGGCATCAACCCATGGTATTCATACACCCATGTTATTCATCCACCCATGGAATTTACCCATGGTATTATAAGTGACATCCACCCATGTTATTCATTCACCCATGGTATTTTCCCATGGTATTGTGACATTCACCCATGGTATTTATTCACCCATGAAATTGACCCGTGGTATTGTAACTGAAAAATACTATAAGTAACAAGTCACATTTTGTAAAAGGACAGATTGTCCACCACAATGTAGTCCTTACAGTTATTATCTATTTTAATAAAAAATTATTTGTGGTTTTGTTTATTGTGAATTATCCTCTTTTTCTTCTAGCATTTCAATTTTTCAGATCTTGGGGGTCTCTCCCCCAAAATCCATTTCAATCTTTTAGATCTTGGGGGGCTCCCCCTAAGATCTGGATCAATGGTATCAGAGCAAGTTATTATTCCATGGAAATGAGGGTTTGATGGATATTTCAGTTTCAAATTTTGTAGCAATATTCTACAATTTTAGGCATGTGCTATATCCTCCATAGAGCATTTTCTTCGGTCAAGCGGGAAGAATTTTTCCTTTTTCATTTTTTTGCAGGAATGTTTTTGGGCGGTGAGTTTGCAGATCATATCTCAATTTTATTGGGAAAAATTTACAAAACAAAATAATTGATCCAGATTCTTTGAGAAAAAATACCCAAATTCAAAAAAAAATCGGCCGAATCAGAGTCCGGATGAGGGAGATATCGCTGATTTAAAATCAACTATGTTACACAAATGTTTTTGATGACAATTCGTGGATGACGAACCTCCTATATTATTTTTCTTTGCAATTTTGATGCATAATTATAGAAAAGTGATTGTATATTTAATATCCTCTCAAAAAATCATTCAATTTAAAAAAATGGGTCAAATCGGAGTCTGGATGTTGAAGATATCGCTGATTTAAAATTGGCTATTTTTTGAGAACTTTTGTGACAACGAAAAAGTTGTAGCGTGAATTTGAGATTCTAGAGTCACCAAATAAGGATTTCCAGCATATATGAAGATACATAATGGTCCTTTTGTTTCTAAAAATATGTTATAATAAATATTCTGAGCTATATTGACTGAGTTATGTCCATTTTAATTCTAGAGTAGCATTCAGAGCGGGTTCCCTTTGGAGACGTGCCCTCCCACCCCACTTTAGTAGGCACCTGCTTCACATTCATCAGTTTTAGTGTAGCATCATTTGGCTTGGGGTTCTTTGGAGACATGCCCTCCCACCCCAGGCTATGTAGGCACCTGCTACCTCATCAACAGCAAACATCATGGTTATCGGTCAACCGTACAAAATCCTTGTCATCGAAATCCATTTGCTATGCCGCACACTGTTAGTATCATAGTTGGTCACACGCATTACAGGGTATCTCTTTCCTCGAATCTTCTTTTTTCATTGTTATGGGTCATCCACAAACCCGCACTTCATCGAAGTCTATTTGCTAGGGTGCACACTGTGAGTATCACAATTGGTCACAAGCATTACATGGTATCTCTATCCTTGGATATTCGTTTATCATGGTTATGGGACATCCACAAACCAACAATTCATCGAAGTCCATTTCCTAGGCCACACACTGTCAATATCACAGTTAGTCACAATCATTATAGCATATCTCTATCCTCGAATCTCTGTTCTTCATGGTTATGGGTTAACCACATAAAACCCTTCTCCTCAATGGCTTTTCATATTCAACAAAGGCTTCACGGGAGGGAACTTCACGCAATGGGGACCATTGATTCTTAAGGAGGGAGGAATGATCCGAATAGAAAATGGCATCAACCCATGGTATTCATACACCCATGTTATTAATCCACCCATGGAATTTACCCATGGTATTGTAAGTGGCATCGAGCCACGGTATTTATCCACCCATGGTATTCATTCACCCATGGTATTGTGACATCCACCGATGATATTCATTTGCCCATGGAATTGACCCGTGGTATTGTAACTGAAGAATACTATAAGTAACAAGTCCCATTTTGCAGAAGGACAGATTGTCCACCACAATGTAGTCCTTACAATTATTATCTATATTAATGTCAAAACTTATATATCAAAGGCTTGTGGTTTTGTTTATTGGGCATTCTTCTCTTTTTCTTTTGGCATTTCATTTTTTTCAGATCTTGGGGGTCTCTCCCCCAAAATCTAGTTCAATCTTTTAGATCTTGGGGGCCTTCCCCCAAGATCTGGATCAATTGCACACTGCTTTTCATGTAATGGTCCACACACTATTTAAGAACTTTAAACACAAGGAGTTAATGAATGTTTAAGTTTACATGCTTTGAAATAAATGACTAACTGGAAAAAATATGATGAATTTCATGAATTTAATAAAATATTAAAGCTATAGTTTCAATATTTTAATTACTAGCATGAAAATTTGTAAAAGTAATAGTTGTCTCTTACTTAGCTCCCCAACCCACACTGAGAAATTAGCCTTAAAATTATTTACTAGACTTGTGTGAAGCTTTGCTTGTGTAGATCTTTCAATGTGCGAAAAGCTTTGCATAGGTAAAGCTTCTAATAATGCTTTGGATGCAAAGATCTACTATACTCACCCTTCTGATTTATAAAATTTTATAGCAAGTGATGCCATGGTTTTGAATGTCCACTTCCAATTAATAATTTAATATATTGCAATAGAATTTATTTATTGATTGATTTGAGAGAAACAACAAGGTTTTTGGATTATTAGTTTTATTTATTTATTATTGGAGCTATTAAATGTGTATTACCATGCATATTCATGGAACTCAAAGTAGAAACAAGTTTAATTGATAAAAATATGATTAATTTCAAGAATTTAATAAAATATCAAAGCTATAGTTTCAATAATTATATTACTAATACGATATACGATATGGAAATTTGTAAAAGTAATAGTCATATATGCACAAGGAAATATAATTAGAGATTTGTCCTCCATCACCTACATAAAGGACCCCCAACCACGTTAGTTCTGGCATCATTGGGAAAAACAATACGATAAGAGTGTCAGTGTCAATGTTAGTGTCAGAGCACTCATCGACGGAACGACCACTCAGAAAATTAGTATTTTTTTTATATTTTTAAATGAATTATTAGACACTCGCAAATACCAAAATAAAATGCTCCCCACTTAATGGGGAATTATGTCCAATGAAAATTCATTGAGCCGATCAAAAATTTGAAATTAGATTTCCATAAAATTAGAAAATTATTTTTGAATTTATGGAACATATAAATATTTAGCATTTTCTAGAAACTTTGGTTAAAATTATAAAAAATAAAATAATGCAGTCTAAATTTAACATAAAACAAATGATTTTGAATGTCCACTTCCAATTAATAATTTAATATATTGGAATAGAATTGATTTATTGATTAATTTGAGATAAAGAAATTTTTGGATTATTGGATTTGTTAAATGTGTATTACCATGCCTATTCATAGCACTCAAAGTAGCAACAAGTTTAAGTGATAAAAATATGATTAATTTCATGAATTTAGTAAAACATTAAAGCTATAGTTTCAATAATTATGTTACCAATACAATATACCATATGGAAATTTGTAAAAGTAATAGTCATCTATGCACAAGGAAATATTAATTAGAGATTTCTTTAACCCCACCCCACCCTCCCGCCCCCACCCCGCCTATGTAAAGGACTACTACCACGTAATTTCTAGCATCATTGGGTAGAACAATACCATAATAGTGTCAGTGTCAATGTTAGTGCAGAGCACTCACCGACATAATGGTTACTCAGAAAATTAGTATTTTTTATATTTTTAAATGAATTGTGAGACAATGACAAATACGAAAAATAAAATTCTCTCCACTTCACGAATTATGTCTAATTAGAAGTCATTGAGCCAATCAAAAATTAAAAATTAAATTTCCAGAAATTTGAAATTTACTTTTCAATTTATGGAAAACAGAAATATTCAACATTTTTCAGAAACTTTGGTTAAAATTGTAAAAATAAAATAAAATAATGTAGAGTTAATGCACTTCAACCATGAGGCAAATGTTACAGTACCTAGGAGGATAATTACTAATAATAACATATTCATTCATCAAAATTTAAATTTAACATAAAACAATAATGATAATGGACTTCCAAAAAAATATTTAAACAAATTCTTGAAATGGTAGATAACATAATAAATATTGTAATTTATTAAACCAACCTAGATCCATCTTAACTCTGGATTTACCAAATGCAAAGAGGGATAAAATCTCTTGGGATGCAAACCTGTGGCTCTTGGTAGATCGAGAATCAAGGATTTAGGCTAGTTTTATTATTAGTTATAATTAATTATAACTATATATAATTATAATTATTATAATATTTATTTCAGTTTTGTTTTATTTTTATGTAATTGGATATAGAAATTACAAATCTCTACATACTAGCCCTTTGGACACAAAAAAGGCAATTACTTTAACAAGGACTATTTAATTAATTTAATAATAACCATGCTTTTATGGAGGTGAATATTGACGGATTAAGAATCTTGTTAAATGGTATGATTATTTTAAATATAAGTTTAAATTTAAATATGTTATAAATAAAATAAAATATAATATATATAAATATATAATATATATAGTATATATATTATATATATATATATATAATATATATATAATAATATATACTGTTGAAATGATTTGGTTTTGACTAGTAGTATGAAAAGCCATGCTATTATAAGAAATAATATTTAGAAAATAATAACATGGTAAAATAGGGTGAAATATCATGGTAAGAATTTTATATATTGTAAATATTAATTTTTTATGTGCTTAATATTTAAATTTAAATATGGAGCAATTGTGGTATCTTGTCATTGGGGTTAATATTTTCAACGCTAAGAATTTGCAGAAGTGCATGGAAATGTGCATGTGATATGGATATTAGTAGATGCATAAGGTACAAGACTTTGGAGCAAGTGTTTGATGAATAGAATCTTGAGGAAATATCTTTTTTCACTATTTCAGATCTATATATTACCATCAAGTAGTTCACATATCCATTTATTGGAAAACATTTTCCTTCTATATGTCCATATGCATATGGCATTGATAATTTTATAATATAAGCTTGCCAATCATTCATACATTGCTATTGCTCAATGTTTCTAGCATCCAAGTGTTCCTTTAAGCAATTGGTAGTTCTAATGTCATTGCAAATGAAACAATTGTAAAAGGTTTGTGTAATTATTGTTCATTAGACATATCAAACCATGGTGAAACTATACAAATAGACTCAAACAAAGGGTCATGGGAGTCATTGAAATTTTGTCCATAGATCAAGAAGCCTAATATTTTCTCAATTGACAATATGTCAAAGTTTCCAAGTGAGAATTGGTATGGACAAACGCATGTGCCAATTTCTTTATCTATTGGAGCTATAATATCTATTGTGCTATGTAACATGAGTGGTTCAAAATGTCCACATGTAGGGTTTTGGTTATGTAGCAAAATATTGTATTGATAGGCATGAATGTCTCCATTGAATCACAGATATGCTTAGCTATTTATAATAGCCAAATATTGACTAGAACTGAAAAACATTTGGAGAATCATTTGATAGAGAGCGCATTCCCCCATAAGCTAATTATAGATGGAGAAAAAATAGAAGAAAGTGTAGACAATACTTGCAAGTACATTTGAAGATCATTAACATGGTGAAGATCTTGAAGATATTATGGAGTCAATTATGTGTGCAATGAATGCAAAGCAACATCATGTCCACTAGATAAGAAATGTTGGAAGTGCTTTACAATTCCATGTCGTATCTCATGGGAAGTATAATGAAAGTGAAGGAGAACAACAAATGAGTCAAATAGAGAGTCACCTAGATAATATAAGAAATCCTCTAATCCATGTAAATTGAATCTAGATAATGTGTGATCAATTTCTTCCAATTTTGATCCATTCAATGAAAATTTATTTTTGATTGCCATGAAGTCTATTGAGACAATATTGTGACAATGATTTATAGCGTTAAGAGCATGGATCATATTCAATATTCAATTACCACGTATCATAGTAGAACATTTTTAAGTCTCCTATATATTGTGTAGTCTTCGTTGTCTTTGTGACTATATTTTTTTCTTTGTTTTTGTTTGGAAATACTTTGAAAATGAGTACCTATCACTTTGGCAAAGAAGTAGGGGAAGTGGTCATAATGAATTTTGAAGATCACATTCTTTGTAATCAAAATGTAATTTAAAAACTAAAGATGTTTATATAACATTCGAAATAAACAACAAAGTGTTATTACCAAATTTAAAAAATTTCAAAAACTATATCTAATTTGTAAAATTTCATAAAAAATTTGATAAATTCTAAAATTATTCTAAAATGTATAAATCAAATAGAATGCAACATTGGTTTCAAAAACCAATTACAAATAAGTCATGTATATAAAAAAATTATTAAAATAATAATCATATCAAAAGTTAATGAAGTAATAAACAGTTCAAAAGTTATTACTAAAACCTATCAATGCACATCCCTAAGTTACTAACTTAGTGTGCATTATAAAGATATTATGGTATAAAATAAAATGTAAAGTATTTACGTTCTTAGCATAATGTAGTATTTGTTCTTTAAGACTTGGTGTAGATGAATGAACTTCCAATTGATTGAGCATGCCAATATTTAACACATGAATATTGTAGTCTTTTGACATATGCACATCATAGCATTTGGAGTTAGTGTCATAGCTAGTGTGTGCATATCGGAGGGAAAAACCTGGACATAATGGGTGGACAAAAACAATGCATGGAGTTAATGGAAAAACGACAACTAGAAAAACTAATAATTGGTATCTCTATGTAGCAAGAAGCACCAAAGAAACATTGTATGTGTTTTGATTAGTAAAACCCACTGCACATTGTTGATTTTGGCACAAACGCCTATGGAAATTTTTGTTATAAATATTCTATTGTTTTTTTTCTTATATGATTTTAGAATTCTTTTATGTAAATTGTCTCTTTATGATTTATGATACAATACAATTAATCACACAAATTCTATATACTTTTCCTTTATACATTGTTTATACATAGTTCAATTGTATTCGTAATCGGTCACCGATCATTAAGAGATTGACATACTTAAAATGAGAGTAAATGAGAACCATAATAGTTTCAGAAGTAGCATTATTTGTATTATTAATAGTAGCATTTATAGCACTGCAACCATCAATTTTTGCAAGGTACACAAGGGTTTTACATAAAGACAAAGTAACATGGATTGGGTGTTAGTGGAGTAATTTTTTTTTAATCTATTTTGTGCAAATAACAACGATCAAAGGTGGCCAATGTGGCTTTGTATCATACTATTTCCTAGCTGTTGAAAGAACTATTTACTATTTCATAAATAAAAAATAAAATTATATTCGTACATGACGAAATAAATTGTAATTAAAAACCATCACATGTAATCACAGTACTATAACTACATTAAATTTCATATTTGCTTTAGTAAATGTGTCAATTTAAGAAAAAGATATTGCACCAAAATTGACTAAAAATGTAATAGTTTAAGCTTTTGTAGTCTCTCATCTTGCAATAAAGATTCCAAGTAGACATAGATGGGAGAAATGACTATGAGATTTAGAGGTGCAAGAAATATTTTTTGATTTTAGCATTATAATTTGTGAAAATTATCTCTCACATGAGGCCTAGTGAATCAAAAAATTTAGCATTTAAATAACAAAAAAAACTTGTTGCAAGTTGGACTTTGACGCTCATTCAATGTTCTCTCGATTTGAACAAATATATTGCATGCCACAATACCAACATTTGCACCAATTTAAGTTGCAACCAATCTAGCTACCACAGAAATTGCATTTAAAGCGCTCATTGTTTTTCTACTTCTCTACTTTATTAACACAATCCAATTTGTGATTATCGGTCTCTTCCTCTTCTATGAGTTGTTGTAGCGATTTTGATAATTTCACAACTACACATTCCATGACTCAAAATTATTCATAGTCGCATAACACTTCTTTTTAACAGATTTCACCCAAACTAGTAGACATCACCTGAATCTAGTATATCATCAAGTCAAAGAATGATTTAACAATCTAAATAATTCTACTCTTTAAAGGATTTTCAGTATCAATCACAATAACTAATACCAAGAAACAATGCTCTAAAATACTAATTCTATTAGTTGAAGTTGTTCAAATGTAAATAGATTAGACATTATACTTCCAATCATACTGAACATCGATTGACCAAAAAGTGAAATGTAAGTATCTAGAAATATTTGAAAAAGCTTACAATTATCTTTAAGTGTTCAGACATTAAATGCTATTAATTACCACCATTTCCAATAGCAAAGGCTCTAAGGTTATTTAATTCCTTCTAGTTCCCATATGTCTTTTATTCTTTTCACTTGCTTTGAAAATAAAATGGACATAATTTCTACACAAAAACATTAATATTATTTGATAAATTAAAATTTTTCAAGAAGTTTAGATTACCACCTAGGCATAAATAACCTGTAATTTAACCCCAAATTGATGATCAAGAATAAAGTTCATTTAAAATTTTGGAAAATGTGTCAACTTTTGGATATTGCCTAGTCTAGATAAAAGTATTTAACACTTTAAAATTTAGAGCAATTTTAAACTTGCATAAATGTCTACAACATCTTAATCATTAGGTTCCCAATTTTATAATATAAGAAACACATGGAGAATCAATTATTTCTTAGCTAATATAGCCATCACTTTATGGAATCCTAAAAATATATATTTCAAAGACATGGGATAAATATTATGGAGACAATAAACTCGTGCATCATATATCTAAATAAAATACTTGGATAAAATAATTTATACTAATCATTCGTATCTATCGTTATATATTTTTATTGTTTAAATCAATTACATTTTTTGTTATAATCTCTCTCCATTGAATATCAAACAATGCATCATGATCTACAAAAGGCACTAATAGAGACAATATAATGTTTCTAACTATACACCATTAAATAATAATAATAATATATAAGTAACAATTTTTTTTTTGTTAATAATAATATGAAATATAATAACGCACACATAGACATTCAACATATCTATAAAGAACTATAACATAATATAAGACATTATATTTATTAACTATAACATTATTGTAAATTTGATGTTTATTTACATTTCTGTTTAATTCAATATAAGTGAGACCACATCATGATGACGTTCAAGAATACGAGTTGAATAAGGAATTTTAACATCCATGAAATTAAAAAGAACAAAATATAAAATAACTTAAATTGGAGGAATGTTGCAATGATAAATCCAATCTCTTTTGTTACTTTGTGGACTTTAGAAAGGCTTTCGATATAGTTCCTAGAAACAACCTTTGGAACAAATTAGAGGAGCTAAAGGTTCCTTTTGAGTTGAGAGTTGTTGCTATAAGGTTATATGAGAATGTAATTGCCAAGTTAAAGAGCAATTAGGGTAGGTCGAAAGATATTAAGTGTAATATTGGAGTTAAACAAGGTTGCCCCCTCTCCCCTACCCTATTTGGCATTTACATCTACAAGCTAGAAGGTTGTTTAGAGGAAGGAGGATGTGCTGGCACGATCTTAGCTCGGATAGTCATCATGCCTCTTCTCTACGCTGACGATATTTTCTTCTCACAAGGTGCTCATTTGATCTTGATAAGCAACTTATACTTAAGGATTTTTGCTCTACCATGGGTATGATTGTTAATGCTCACAAAACAAAAGTTATGATTATCAAATCCAGGAAGGACACTTATGCCAATTTTATGTATGACAATAGTAAATTGGAGGAAGTGTCTTCCTACAATTACCTAGGAATTGATATTCATCACAAGCTCAAATAGAACTATAGCATTGAGAAAAGGATTAATGGGGGATGCAAAGCTTATTTTGGTCTTGAAAATAATTGTAAAACGACAAACCTCGTAATGTGGGATAGAAAGAAGTTCCTCTTTGAAAGTTTAGTCACTTCGGTTATCTTATATGGATGTGAAGTTTGGGGTTGTAGCATATCTAGAGAACCCTAGAGAAAGATTGAGAAAATCGAGAAGAGTTTTATAACATATAACCTCAAAATCAAAAGAAACACACCCTATCCTATTCTCCTTATAGAAGTGGGTTTTTCCCCTATCGAGAGCCTAGCTATGACTAGGCTTTTGTTGTACAAGCACAAACTCAATAACATAGGAGATAATATACTTCCTAATATAGCTTTAAATTCTAGCCAAAACCACCTAAGGCTCAAATGAGGTTGGTATAAAGACATTGGGGCTTGGTTAAACCATTGGGAGATCGACGAGAATGTTGCATTGCAAAACATTAATAACATTAAAAATATTGTTACTTATAAGTTCAAATAAAAAATAAGGTGTGAGAATGACTTAGTAGCTAAAAGAGAATAAGATATTATAAGGAGGTCATCAACCCCACCCTAGAAGATCAAAAGTATCTCTCTATTTTAACTAGCTCAAAGAAGAAAATTAATATAGCTAAGATTAGAACAAACTCTCATGAGCTCCATAGTGAAATGGGTCATTGGGCAGTTCCTAAAACACCATGGATGGAAAGGTTTTGCCATCTATGTGAGAATATGAACATCGAGGATGAAAATCACTTCCTCTTAGAGTGCCCCACGTACAACCACATTAGATCTTAGTTTCAAAATCTTTTTTGCTATACTCACCTTCCTAGCTTTTTACATTGTCAAAATTACAGTGAGCTCGTGAGGCTTCTCTCCAAGATTTTTAAGCATAGGAATAAAATCATAAATTAAACTAAATAATTCGTTTCTTTAGGTTGGATAGACCAAAGTTTGGTCTTAGTGGACATTAACCATCATCATCATCATAATAGTTTAATACTTTATTTATTTATATATAAAAGAATACCTACTCTATAAGTTGATAATAAAACATTTTAGCGTTTTGTAAACAATACAAAGAATATAACATTATTGAAATTTTGATATATGTATTTTTTTTTATATCAAAATGGTGTGATATATATCTATGTGTGTGTGTGTGTGTGTGTGAAAATGGTGTGATATATGTGTATGTTGTTGGCATTATGATGCATGTATTGTACTTGATGGCAACCCACTCATAGAGGAACATCTCACTTATTTATAACTAGATGAATCTACAAAAGAGATATCAGATGTGACTGAATGCATGGGATGCCGGACAACTCAAAGGAATCAGACGACATTTCTCAGTATGACAAGTTAGCTTTGCCATCAAGTCCAGAGGGGTAGATTGTTGGCATTATGAGACAAGTGTTGTCCTTGATGGCAAACCATCTCAGATGATAAATTATAGTGCAGAGGAAAGTTCACGCACATGGGAAATCTTATGGTTGGTTCATGGTATTAGTCTGACAATTTTTGATTCTATGGTTTTGGTTTGTGGTATTGCATCCAAAAGCATTGAACCGAAGTATTGGGTCTGTGGTATTGTTTTGTTATGGTTTTGGAAAATGGTATTGAGTAAGGCCTAAGACTATAAAAGGAGAAGAAGGTCATTAGGCAAATGCATGGAAAAAGACTTGAATATCTGATGTAGTATGAGATCCAGTATGCAGGATATGGGTTATGATGCATTGCTTGATTTGAGCTAAGGAGGGATCTCACCGGTTGACGGAGAACAAGATCTAAGGATAGATCGGAATCAAATGGTTTGAAATGAATCATCTTTATATGGTCAGATCATGGATAGACTAGATCTGAATTATTGATGCATGTTATGATTTGGGTATGACTGATGTCTGAAACAACTGCAAAGTCATGATTGAATATGTATAGATCTATACGCGGGTTTGATTCATCATAATAGCATATACATAATGAAGTATGATGTTTGAAGTTGCAGTTGGGTTTGATTGTTATTGCAGAGTTTTGTAGTCTGCTATGTGTTTTGGTGACTGTGTTGTTGACAGGGTTTCAGTGTTTCAATGATTCAGAAATTGATAATGCTAGTATTGATTGTTTTGTGCTTCAATGATATTGATGGGTCCAATATGAAAATTAGATGATTATAGCCTTGTGCTTCAGAAATATCCAGTCTAAAAATGTATGAAACGTGGTACCTGGAGGAAGAAAGATAAGATTGTTTCCTTCTATAGGTCGGCACCTACGTACTAGTACATCAGCTAGTACAAGAGCTAAGGGGGTGGTAGCTCCCTTCAAATACCAGTTGGAGAACGAGTAAAGGTTGGAGCATTTCAGTAGGCCAACACCAACGTACTAGTAAGTGGATCGACTAGTACAAGAGCTAAGGGGGTTGTAGCTCCCTTCCAGGAGAGTCTCGAGAAAGAGACAAGGTTGTAGCCTTCTACAGATAGAAGCCTTCGTACTGGTATAAGACTGCACCAATACATAACTATTGTAAAAGAAGTTTCTTATTAAAAGAAGATAGAGATGACTTGCAGCAGGTGGTTTTCACCCACATTGGATTTCCACCTTATATCACGGTGTTCATGTGTGCTTTTTGTGTGTGATGATATGTTCTGTTTTACTACACCTATACATATGGTTAAAGAAGTTCTGATGCACTAACTAAAGATTAACTTTTAATGGATCATTTGAATCATAAGTATTCTGGATATACGCTAGTTGCATTAGACAAAGTTGCGTATACACGTGGTTCTTCTTGTAGAATATCTTTTTACAGATCTTGCCTACAGTCAAGGGGAGCATGAACAAAACATTTCAGCAGTGCAGAGACTCAGCATGTACTTAGGGGGAGCATGGACAGATTGGTACACCTTGGCATATATAAAGGGGGAGCTCATTCAGAAATTTCAGCAGGCACTGAGGGGGAGTATGGACAGCAGAATGTTTATCAAAGGAAGAGAATATCTTGGTCCGCCCTTTGCCCTTGATGTCAAAGGGGGAGAGTGATTTGGTATTGTTGCCATCAAGTCCAAAGGTGGAGATTGTTGGCATTATGATGCATGTATTGTACTTGATGGAAACCCACTCGCAAAAGAGCATCTCACTTATTTATAACTAGATGAATCTACAGAAGAGATATCAGATGTGACTGAATGCATGGGATGCTAGACAACTCAAAGGAATCAGATGACAGTTCTGAGTATGAAAAGTTAGCTTTACCATCAAGTCCAAATGGGGACATTGTTGGCATTATGAGACAACTGTTGTCCTTGATGGCAAATCATCTGAGATGATAAATTATAGTCCAGAGAAAAGTTCACGCACTTTCATGAAGAGAAAAGTTCCTTTCATGCAGAGAAAGGTTCACGCACTTTCACGCAAAGAAAAGTTCCTTTCATATAGAGAAACATTCACGCACTTTTATGCAGAGAAAAGTTCCTTTTATGCAGAGAAAAGTTCACGCACTTTCATGAAGAGAAAAGTTCCTTTCATGTAGAGAAATGTTCATGCACTTTCATGCAGAGAAAAGTTCTTTTCATGCAAAGAAAAGTTCACGCACTTTCATGCAGAGAAAATTTCACGCACTTTCATCCAGAGAAAAGTGCACCCACATGGGAAATATTATGGTTGGTTCATGGTATTAGTCTGATAGTTTTTGATCTACGGTTTTGGTCCATGGTATTGTATGGAAAAGAGTTGAACCCAAGTATTGGGTCCGTGGTATTGTTTTGTTATGGTTTTGGACCATGGTATTGAGTAAGGCCTAA
>APFE030490748.1:0-12458 GCA_000404065.3 Pinus taeda
ATATAGAGAGAGAGAGAGAGAGAGAGAGTTGGAAGGGGGCGATAGAGGGAGAGTGGACTACTAAATCAAAATAATTGGTTCAAGGATAATTTGAATTGAGCAATATTATTTTCATGGCTTGAAATTACTTGAGGGAAGGATAATTGTTTGATGTCATATTTGTGGCTATAAATTGTTCGAGAACAACCAAAGTTTTGGGTGTTGGCTAAATACTTTCAAGCTTATAATTATTTTGGTTTTTAGGAGCAATGATGGTTAAGGTATAGAGCATCAAAGAGTGGCTAAAAAGAACAATAGCAAGTGAAGTAATTACTGGATAAATACATACTAAAAAATGGTTATTGAGAATTTCATAAACATAGTTATTTGATAGGAATTATTGGACATAATGAAAAAAAAAACTTGTGAGACATGGTAGGGTTTTAAGTTTCATAAATTTATCTTTTCTTGCTATAATAATATATTTTTAATGATGGAATTGATTATGGATAACATTATTGTGTCTAGGATCATATAGATTTCAAGGACCATCCATGGAATTAGTATGAGCAAGTGAATAAGTGTTGGAAAATAAAATAGTCAGTGATGTTGGGCATGGAATCCCCCCACGACATGTTTTGGGGCTCAAAGCCAAAGTTTTGAGTTGATATTGTTGTAAATCTCTGCGAATTGCAGGCACGAAATGTATGCTAGAGTCATAGGGCTATCTGCCCTAGTTTTGAATGTATTGTCAGCCTACCCATGGTCCGCGGACCATGGGATTGTTTAAATAGAGTGAGGCTCAAAGTTGTAAAGAAATCTAGTAGAGGATAGACATGAAGGGTCTTAGAGATTAAGTAAAAGTGCAAAGTCTGTCTTGGGTCATAGAGTGTGTAGAGGCCTAGTAGAGTCTACAGCTGAGTGTACGGACCCCCTACAGCTGAGTGCACATGGCAGAGTTGAGTCTGTAACTAGAGAAGAGATTAATAAAGAAAGGTTTTGTTACCTTTTCTGTGTATCTGTTCTGAGTTATTACATGTTTGATATCATTTGCGAATATATTGTTTCTTTACTGTGCGCACTTGTATGAATTGTGAATATTGTTAAGTATAACTAAGAGCATACAGATAAGCTAAGTTAATCAACTAATATTAGATTACTAGTAAGGACTTGGGTAATAACATTATTTAGCCCCTTAGTAGGGCTACGAGAAGGAAACATCTTAGGTTGCGAAGTACAGGTAAGTGCGCATAGCGACGTGTTCGCAGGGTTGAACCGCGGAACATTTGAACTCATAAGACATCTCCAGGGTGAAGAAACCTAGTTCTAGCACCCTCCCATGCTACTTCAAGTGAGACCTTAGTCCATGCTCCACAGACTGTTGCTGAAAGGGCCAGTAGTACTGGGATTTGTTTGGCTAAATCACCTCAGAACCTGGGTCAGGCCCCAACAAGCCAACAAATGGTTTCATTGCCAGGACCAAGATCTGCATAAGGGATGTTTGATGCATGCCACTGGAATCCAACAAGGAAAGAAATTGAAAAATGGTTGGACAAAAAAATTCATGAGTTCACGGTGCAGGAAAATAGGAATCCACAAGTATTAAAGGAACAGTGGTTAGAGCGCTACATGTATATGAAAATCCACGAATTTTTCTTTGCATCCTTCCCCTATGAGTTGTACGAGTGGATTGCAAAGCTAGCAAATAGTCAGGGGAGGTGTAGGCTTGAAAAACCGATTGTGTGGACTCCAGAGTTGGTGCGCAAACTAGAATCGTCTAAAGATAGAATCACACGTGGTGTGGACCATTGGATCGATCGAATTATAGGGGGGTTTATCACTGAGTTGACGTTAGATACATCAGTCAACTACAATGAAGCAGAACAAAGCTTCCTCAAAGGACCGCGAGGTAAGTACATTAAATATTTGAATACTTGGATTAAAATGCTACTGTGTGAAAAGCGGGTTATGTGAATAAATTTATGTTTTGGGCGACGCGAAGCGGGAATATCTACAGAAATGGAAGTAGCAAAGAATTAGAGATTCGTCCCTTGATTTCACCTCTGTGAGAAAGCAAGGAAGAGCTCATGAAAGTTTCACCAAGAAGCGCAATTAGTCTAATAACGCAGCGAATTCCGCGTATACCACCCCCACCTACATCACCACTGGTTTCACCATCGTCACCTCCAACTCCACCCACACCAACTCCGCCACCACCAGAGTTCAGTATGGTGAGCACAATAAAGTTGCCAATATTCAGAGTAGGGAACGAAGATCCAGACCAATTTTGGTTAATGGTAAAGGCTATATGGGAAGCACAAGGGGTTGCATATGACAATATAAAGAAGGCAACACTGGTAAGCACGTTGTAGGACCATGCACTGAAGTGGTAAATTAAGCACTCTAATGACAATCCAAATGCAGGGATCACATATATCCAAGCTGTGTTGAATAGGGAATTTGGCAGGCCAAAATCAGAGACACAGTCGATTATCAGGTTTAAGGAAATTGAGATGCCTCCAGGCAAGACCTCCTGGGAGCTGGATTAGAGACTGAAGGAAATGATTCGTGAAGCCAACATGACCTTGATAGATGGGCAATACCCTGCATGGTTTGTAGCGTCACTAACGCCGCATCTAGGAACGGGGCTGTCACAGTAGAAGTTATCCACCTAGGACGAAGCTTTGGAGATTGCAATGAGACTACACGAGACCCCAATACAAGATCCTAGCCTGGGAGTCCAACAAATCCACACACAACTGAAAAAATTTATGTCTGGAAATGCAAAGTTCAAAATACGACAAGACAACTCGCCCAGAGGTGCGCGAGGAGGTATGGTGCATAAAATGCAAGGGACAGGGACATGACAAGGACCATTGTCCAGTCTTCATGAATTACTTGGTGGGAGCAGGGCCAATGCCATTAAGACTGGACGCACAAGAAGAACTGAGAGCGGTGCCTACATTATGGTGCGTGATTTGTCAGATAGGAGGAAAACATGCTACAAATAATTGTCATCTATTACAGAAGTATACAAAGACATCCCAACAATTATTCTGTAATTTCTGCAAGTTGGTAGGTCATGATGAGTGCACCTACAGAAGCTATCAACAAATGATGGATCAGACCCCTACCTACAGGGTGCACACTGAAACATGAGCCCTCGACTAAAATACAGGGATTGCGTGCACTGGATTTCAGGGGCGTGGACGAGTTCGATGTGGAAAGGGACTAGGAAGGGGTCATGGACAGTTGATTTGTTACAATTGCGGAGGGCCAGGGCATTATGCCCGCTATTGTACAAATCCGATTAGAGCATCATGTTTATATTGTACCCAATTTGATCATGAGATAGAGGACTGCCCTACACTAATAGCGAGGTTGTGATAAAGGAATACTCTAGCCTTCCCTGACTCAAAACCTACAAATGATGATATCTGAGGTGCGTGAAGAGGACCCGGTGCTTCAAAGTGGTATCATGATAGGAGATAACAAAGGTAAGCAGCCTGAAGAAAGTGCATGGGTTCACAAGGCTCATACAAAGGAACCTGAATTTGAATTGGAGCACATGAAGGAGACATTCATGGAAGCTAAGAAGAGCTTCACGGAGGCCCCCACTTCAGGTAGTAAGGATCAACTAGAACTAGAGATGGATCCTTCAATGCTCACTACCTCTCTAGAGACATGCACGAAGTTGCTACATGACAGCCAAGCGGTGAAGGGATTGCAGGAACTTATCACTAGTTACGTTGGGTCAGGAGAACCTCGCGTAGTCCAGAAGCTTGGAAAGCACACATCGCGAATAGGAAGGGAAATGAGATTGACTTCGCAAATCAGGGAGTATGAAATGGATCAAGTAATTCGGGATCTAGGATCGGACATGAAGGTACTACCAAAGTAGACATGGGAGTGCATGGGCAAGCCTGCGTTGCAGCCGTCTCCTATTCAATTGTGAATGGTGAACCAACAAAAGATCCTACCCATGGGAAGATTGCAGGGAGCAACGGTGGATATTGAAGGTGCAAGTGCGCTTGCCAATTTTGAAGCGATATAGATTGTAATTGACAAAAATCCCTATCTCGCGCAACTGGAAATAGATTGGGCCACTAATATGAATGGGGTGATAAATCTCAAGAAGCGCAAGATGGCTTTTGAGAAAAAGTCACTACGCATAGTGGTTCCACTAGACCTTACGGAAGGAGCGCGCTACACAAAATTGGTGTGCAATGATGATAGTTATGACGATCTTGACTGTATCTACAAGATAACCATGTGAGAGCAGGATTGGGTGAATGTAACAGCAGATGGAAGGATTTTGTGGGAGCGCGAAAGTTGCTGCATGTCAGATTTAGACGAGGAAATAGAACAATGGCAGAACCAATTACACGAGGTAACCATGCTAAACTGCAACATGATGATAAGGTCACTACAATGTGTAGCAACAGAGGCAAGGGATATACCTATGTATGACGGGTTGATTGAGGTGGATGAATTCCTGAACAAATTTGAAAGAGAAGTGCCAGAATAGTAGTGGTTCGATGCTCTGAAATGGGCACTGCATGCGATGCCCGCAAGGTGGTGGGTTATGCACGAGTAGAGTTTCGGGGATTGGTGTGAATGCAGAAAGATGATGCACCTACAATTTGGGAAACCACAAATGTGGCTAACAGACAAATATGACAAACGCGATGATCCATGTGCACACCTTGTGAAATGGACCAAGGCCTACGAGGAAGAGACATAGCCTAATGGGTGCACTTGTTCTATCACACCCTGGATGTCATACCCATGAATTGGTATACTGAGACGAAGCTCCGCCATGGTACGAGAGAATCAGATATATTACATGAGGGATTTCTGTTAAATTTCATGTTTGAAGATTGTTGGTGGGATACAATTGATGATGCGCTACAAGCAGTCAAGGCAGCTATCTTCAAAATACCCCAGGAGCCAATGGAAGTGCTTCAGCCAGAAATGGGTGACACAGTTGAGTTGTGCACTGGAATGTTACAATGTAAATGTTGAGGAGGATCATGAGGACCCATAGAATATTAACATTCCAAAAACAGAAGGATGTCATGAGGTTCGAGGACCATTGATTAGGATCCTGACATCATTACGCCACTAAAAACGAAGTAGGTAAACATTGGGACGGAGGCAGAACCAAAGAATGCCATGCTCGAAGGACATTTCAAGATGTATATAGATCATTCTGCACTGAAATACCTAGTCAAGAACCCTGTGTTAGCGGGGCGCATATGCAGGTGGCTCTTATTGTTCCAGGGATATGATTTTGAGGTCATATTGAAGTTGGGATGCCTGAATGTAGGACTGGATCACTTGTCGCACATTGAGACAGGAGAGGAACCCACTAATTTGGAGGAGGGACTAATTGACGCTCAGCTTTTTGTTCCACGTGTTGTGCATAGACACTTCAAAGATATAATCCACTTTCTGACCACATGGATAGCGCCAAATGAATACTCTGTACAACAGAAGAAGAAATTGGTGGTGCACGCGATGGATTATTTTGTCATCGTAGGGCACCTATATAAAATGGGCAATGATGAGATATTGTGAAGATATGTACCTGAATTTGAACGAATTTAGATCCTCGTGGAAGCACATGGGGGCACTGTAGGAGGTCACTATCTAAGATGAGAAACTACACAAAATATTCTCCGCACAAGGTTGTGGTAGCCAACCTTGCACTAGGATTCAAAAGCACACTGTAAGGCTTGCAATATATGTCAAAGGATTGGAAAACCATCAAAGAGGAATGAGATGCCATTCAATCCACAAATGACACTACAACCATTTGAGAAATGGTCAATTGACTTTGTGCGACTAATCAAACCTTAGGGGAGAGATGAGTACGCTCTACATCATCACCACAACAGAGTACCTGACACAATGGGCAGAGGCGTAACTGGTCAAAGACTGAATGGCCGCTATGACTATGAAGTTTTTGTTTAACAATGTGTTGACCTGATTTGGTTGTCTGAAAATCTTAATGAGTGATTGCGGAATGTATTTCCTGAATGAAACCATCAGTGTGCTCACAGAAGAGCTCCAAGTGTATCATCAGAAGAGTACACCATATCACCCACAAGCTAATGGGATAGTGGAGGCATTCAACAAAATACTAGAGATTGTGTTGACCAAAGTGTGCAATGCACAACGAAGCCATTGGGACCTGCACGTATTGACAGTGCTATGGGATTATAGAACAACGTGGTTAGTTTATGGCGTGGAAGCTGTCATGCCAATGGAATATATCATATCTAGTCTGCAAATAGCAGCACTCACAGGGATGACGAACCACGAAGCTCTGGAAGAAAGACTCGCGCAATTAGAAGAACTTGAGGGACAATTCTTGGTTGGTTTTCATCAGCAGGTTCAAAAGCAACGTGAGAAAGCTTGGCATGATCATCATATTAAGTTGTGTACATTCAAAGTAAATGACCTAGTAATGCCATATGACAGTAAGTTTGAAACTTTTTCGAGAAAATTCAAGATGCATTGGCTGGGACCATACATAGTTAAGGAGGTCACAGATGGAGGTGCAGTCCAACTCGTAAAATTAAATGGAAAACCCTTCCCAGGAAAAGTGAATGGCAGCCACTTGAAGCCTTACACGGGTGGGTTGACTATCTAACAAACCGACATAAGCACAATCTTCATGCTCCAGGGAGCTAGACAAAGGCACAAGACTATAAACATATACCATTCAAGATGGATGGGAACATTTTAGTCACCAAAGTCTCAACAGAGCAAATGCAATAGGTTCAACAAGCAACAACTTAGTGTGCTACGGAAATTAGTAGCATTCGAGAACAGTTGGAGGGACTCTGTGCCAAGATTGCCACGGCGACAGAGTGACTCAAGGGTGAGTCACGATGTTTGTGTTGGGACCCTGTTGGGCATGGAATCCCCACACGACATGTTTTGGGGCTCAAAGCCCAAGTTCTGAGTTGATATTGTTGTAAAGCTCCTAGAATAACGGGCGCGAAATATATGTTAGAGTCATAGGGCTGTCCACCCTAGTTTTGAATCTAATGTCGGCCTACCCATGGTCCGCGAACCACGGGATTGTATAAATAGAGCGAGGCTCTAAGTTGTAAAGACATCTAGTAGAGGATAGGCATGAAGGGTCTTAGAGATTAAGTAAAAGTGAAAAGTGTGTCTTGGGTCATAGAGTAGGAAAAGGCTCTGTAGGTGAGTGCGCAGAGGCCTAGTAGAGTCCACAGTTGAGTGCGGGGGGTAGAGTTGAGTATGTAACTGGAGAAGAGATTAATAAAGAAAGGATTTATTACCACTTCTCTAGATCTGTTCTGAGTTATTACATGTTTGATATCATTTGCGAATATATTGTTTCTTTACTGAGGGCACTTGTATGAATTGTGAATATTGTCAAGTATAACTAAGAGCATACAAATAAGCTAAGTTAATCAACTAATATTAGATTATTAGTAAGGACTTGGGTGATAACACTATTGGCCCCCCGAGTAGGACTGCGCAAAGGAAACATCTTAGGTTGCGAAGTACGGGTAAGTGCGCGTAACGACATGCACGCAGGGTCAAACTGTAGACCATTTGAACTCATCAGACATCTCTAGGGTGCGGAAACATGGTTCTAGCACCCTCCCATACTACTTCAGGTCAGACCTTAGTCCGCGCTCTGTAGACTGTTGCCGAAAGGGCCAGTAGTACCGGGGTTTGTTTGGCTAAATCAACTTTGAACCTTGCTCAGGCCCTAACAATCCAACAAATGGTTCTGGGTCCTGACCCAAGTTCAGAGGTGATTTAGGCAAATACATCTCAGTACTACTGGCCCTTTCAGCAATAGTCCACGGAGTATGAACTGAGGTCTCACCCGATGTAGTATGGGAGGGTGCTAGAACCAGGTTTCCGCACCCTGCAGATGTCTGATGAGTTAAAGTGGTCTGCGGTTCGACCCTGCACACATGTCACTACGCACACTTATCCGTACTTTGCAACCTGAGATGCTGCCTTCATGAATCCCTACTTCACAACCTAAGGGAGTGATATAGGGATAGAAAAAAAGAGTAAAAGTGAGAGAGAGGGGTTTAGATAGGGAAGGAAGGATAGAAATATAAAGGGAGGGAGACAAGGATAGATCTAGAAGGGGGAGACAAGGAGAGATAGAGATAAAGAGAGAGGATAGAGGGGGATAAGGAATGTCAAAAAAGGATGCATGAATTCTAACATCTACCGAATGTGAAAGGGTGAGGGAATAAGGTAGATAAGCCATTAATGATTATGGATGTTGGTCTCAAGAACTTATCCACATTCTTGTGAATGCTTGTGTGCATCTTTCAGGAATTCATACATGTTTCTTCCAGACATTATCGAATGAACATTAATGCCTTCGACTTTCCCTACATCCAAACAAAAAAATATAATGAACATGCATAGAAAATAAGTGGGAAAAAAACTTGTTATGGTTTTTGTGTAACTAGAGAATCAAGTTTTTGTATTATTGTGTATCAAGAAGACATTTTTTTTGTAATTGGAAGGAAAATTGAGTAACTTGATGACAATTATTGTCTTATTGAGTAATTGGAAAATATTTTTTTGTCTTCTATTGTAATTTGAAGGAAATTTTTATCTTGTTTTAAATTCATAAGTTAATTTTTTTCCTTTTTTAAAGATTAGGAGATAATATTTGTCTTCTTATGTAATTGGAGGACAATTTTTTTTAATTGAAAGATAATTTATATACTTATTGTTTATTGGAAAATAATTTGTCTCCTTGTAATTGCAATCCATTTAAACATCGGGACCCACATAGTCAGAAATGAAAGTTGACAATGAAAAAAGACCATAGAAAATATCGTTAACGAAAGACAAAAAGGCCATTGTAGCTATGAAAAAATGTAAACATTTAGAAAAGGAGAATCCAAATTCTAGTATAAAATATAAACCACTAATGAATATTCCATCAGAACAAAATTTTGTGGGTGATTAAATGATGATGAATTTTATTGGAGATGATTATAGTATGGATGAATTTAAAGGTTATCAGAACAAAACCACTTGAAGAAGAATTACTTATGGTGTAATTGATGGGTACCCAAAATGGAGTCCTTTAATGCTTATCTAACACGTTTTTTAACACCTTTCCCCATTTTCATACCACCCCATCAACTATTGTTCCCATACGAATACATTTTTTTATTGAGGTACAATTCTTCCTATTATGTCACTTTAATGGTCATTCGTATGTATTTTGTAAGGAGTTTATATTTTTATGATATCCTATGAGAATCTATGAGAAGTAATTTAGGAAGGCTCACACAAGTACTCTAAAACAAAAGGTGAAGGATAATTTCTACAATATCATCATGTGTTTCTACAAAACGTTTAGGTTGCAACAACATCCTTATATCAGTGTTTCCTTGTTTTTGCATCATGGTTTTATAGCTCTCTCTGATTCAATGTGACTTTAGGGAAAGAGCTATAGGTCCATCCACTAGAATAAAGGAAGGTTTAGTGTTGAGGTGTCTTAGATTAGATAATGGAGGCCAATATTGTAGTAGGGAGTTTGATAATTATTCTTCTTACCATGGGATTCACAGAGAGAATATAATTCTAGAAATACCACAAGAAAATAGTGTTTTAGAAAGGATGAATGGGGAAATAATGGACCATGCAAGGAGTATGAGATTACATGTGGAATTTACCTTACATTTTCAAGTAGATGTTAATGATATTGTTGTTTACTTAATAATTACCAGGTCTTCAAGTTCCTTGGATGGTGACATTCTAGGGGAGGCATGGATAGGTGAAAATGTAAACCACTCATTTTTTAAAACTTTTGGTTTTTGAATCATTTGTCTTCATTGATAGAGAAAAAATGGAACAAAGCTCGAGGAAAACTCCAAGAAATGTACTTCAATTGAATATTAAATTAATGATTTTGGATATCTCTTATGGGATTATGAAAATCAGAAAATAATTGAGTAGAGATGTGGTACTTAATGAGAATGTCATGAAAAATATCAACCGTGGAGGAATAAATAGGAAAATCAGAACATTTGATGAAATCAAAGAAAAATAAAATCAAAAGGTGCAAAAAAATAAAAATGTTCAACAAAAACAGTAGCAACAGGTACCTTAGACTCCTAGAAGTGTTGTATAATATCATCTATTTCAAGTAGATTCCATGAACGATGTTATCCTTCATTGCATTATTTATTGTTGATTTATTCTAGTGAACTAGAAATATATAAATAATAAATGTAGGTAGAAACCATACAAAAATGAGAGAAAATAATGAAATAATAGATGGACTCTTTAGTACATGTCTAAACATTGGAGTTGGTCTCATTTCCTATAGGTAAAAGAGCATTGCAAAATAAATGGGTTTAGAGGCTGAAGAAAGAAGACATAGAAAACATTATGTACAACACGAGGCTTGTTGTAAAGGGGTTTTCATAGAAGAAAAATATATGTTTTAATGAAATGTTTTCTCCTATTGTCAAAATGATTTCAATTAGAACTATATTAATTTTAATGGTAGTATAATATTTACATCTTTAATATTTAGATGTACATACAACTTTTCTCCATGGGGACTTGGAGAAAAATAATTATATTCAATAGCATTAGGGGTATGATGTCATAGAGAAGAAAAAATTAGCATGTAAGATGAATAATACCTAATATGGCTTAAAGCAAGGTCCAAGATAGTGGTATTTTAAGTTTGACAGGTTTATGATATAACAAGGTTGTTGTAGATCTTAGTCTTACCATTTTTTTTATTTATTTTAAGAGACTAGATAATGGAAATTATATTATCTTGTTGTTGTATGTTAATGAAATGCCTGTTATAGGGTCTAACATGTAGGATATAAATGTACTCAAAATAAAATTAGATAGTGTATTTTATATGGAATATTTAGGTGTTGTAAGGGATATCATTGGTATGAGAATAAAAGGGACATGAAATTTCATAAATTAACATTATCTTGGAGTGAATACATAAAAATAGTGTTGAAAATATTTAAAATGAAAGATGCAAAACTAGTTAGTACACATTTGGCTAGACATTTCAAATTTACTAAAGATGTGTCACAAGACATAAGAGGAGAGAGACAACATGTCCAATATTTATATTCGTTAGCAATTGGTAGCTTAATATATGTGATGGTGTGCAGAAGGCTAGATACTGAACACATAGTAGGATTTGTGAGTAGGTATATGGACAATCTAGGTAAAGTTCATTACAAGGTAGTAAAGTAAATTCTCGAGTATTTAAGAAGTACTACAACTTTAGAATTATTCTTTGAAGGTTTAAAAATTGTTCTATAATAATATTTTGACTTAGATATGGTAGGTGATATAAATAGTAGGATGAGCACCATAGGGTATGTTTTTTATTGTAAGTGGAACAACAATAAGTTGGATTTTGAAATTGCAAAGGGGTTTTACACTTTCAACAATAAAAGAATAATATGTTACTACTATAAGGGATAGTAAAGAGATTATCTCATTACACAGGATCATGGAGGAATTAACAAAGAAGAAGGAAAATAACATGATCTATAGTTATAGAAAGAGTAACATCATTTTGCAAAGAAATCAACCTTCCATTCGGAAACTGAAAATAAACAACTTGTGTACCATTTCATATGATCAATTTTAGAAGATAGACAATTGAAATTGGAAAAGATACATATAATCCATAATCCTAGAGATATGTTAACGAAGGAAATAAAAAATAAGAAATTGAATTTCTTCTTTGACTCAGTTGGTCTTCAAGCATAATGGTGAAGATGAAAATTTAAATAGGTCCAAAGTTGAAGCATCGTCCAACAGGTGCAGTAGCAATGGAGTTATTATAATTTGTCTCCAAGTGGGAGTTTGTTGGCTTTGGAACCTAATTATCTTCCTGACCCATAGATATTATTTCTAGCCACATTTGTATCACATTTCTTAATGGGGAGTGTAGGAGGTATTATTCCCCTAATATTTTCACTAGAATGAAACCCTTCTTTTGTGAAGCAATTATATTGTGGCTATGTAATATTGAGGGAGGATTGAAATTGAGATGGAGAGTGATGTAAGAGAGAAAAGAGGATGTTTTGTTGATGTTTTATTTTTGCGTCATATATTTTATTTCCGCATTCATTTTGATTTTATTTCTGTGTGATTTTATTCTTAATAAATAGTAGATTTTCCATATTTAGAGCTTAATTTCACCTTTTACACATTCCCTTCATATTAGACCTTAACAATATATGGTTTAGCTAAGTACCAACGTATATGCATCCTAACCCTGAATCTATCAAGCGTTGAGAGTGTTACACTGAATTTTGTCACCTTGACTCTCTGCAGTTTATATGGCCTCATCAATAGCCATATTGTCCTCTTTGTCAAGCCCCATGCCTCTGCTCTTCATGTCAAAACTTCAAAAAGAGAGAAAGTCACTTAAAAACATGTTTATCTCTGGG